>JAUZNJ010033435.1:0-13166 GCA_034780135.1 Jordanella pulchra
CTCTAAGTTCCCATCGCCTGTGAACTCATCAGTCTCATCTCTCCTTAGTGAATGCACCTGCTGACCAAACTCTCTATTCCCCGGGCCTGGCCGGATCTTCGTTTCACTATCCAACCATTTACAATAAATTCTTTGAACTTTTAAGAGTCGTCTGTAGTGGTGTTCTGCATGTGGGTTCGCCAGCTCAAAACAAAACCCATCATGACAATTATTATGGCTTACAAATACAAAAACAATACTCAGGATCTCAGAAAGTTAGAATGTCATACTAGGCCAATCAAAAAGTGTGCTTTAAGCAGAAATGTCATGCTTGCTACAAAGTATTTTCATATCGATACATTTAGTACATGATTTAACTTCGTCTTGCATGAAATACTGTACCAATACACTCTGATATAGAGCTGATCTGTCAGTGGTATTGCATGAGTTTCTCCAAATTCCCTGATTGCTTTGAAAGCTGCATTTAGGTTATTTACATTATTGGGTCTGATGTCTTTCCTCTTCCTCTTAACAGTTTGATGGTCAAACATGAACAGGATTCCCAAGGCCAACCAGCTTACACTAGCCTTGGGACTGTGGACAGGTCCCATGTCCTGCTGAAAAATAAAATCAGCATCTCCATTCAGCTTCTCAGCAGAGGGAAGTGTGCAGTGCCACAGAATGATGACTGCATCAACTGTGTACCAAAACCCACAGATGACACTTTTATCTAAAATTGCAAAGTGTTTACAACGACCACTGACCAAAAATTCATCTCCTCTTCTCCTTAGCTTCTGATGTTTTTGGTTCAGAAGTTTTTATTTTTTTTTTTTATTTTTTTTAGGTTCAGAAGTTACTTTATACAAGGACTCCTGCCAGGTATCTATCATTGTGCAGTGGCCCGTGATGCACTTATTCTAGCCCCAGTGCACTGCTTGTGAGCCCCCCATATTCTTGAACAGGTTAATTTTCTGGCAAAATGCTTGGATACAGAACTCTGTGAACAAAAACAGCTTCTTCAGCAATTAAGTTTTGTGGCTTAGCCTCCTTTTGAAGAGGGTCAATTACTGTCTTCTGGAACTCTGTCAAATCAGCAGGGTGGCCTATGCTTGTATAGCTAAATAGTTTTAAAAAGTGAGACCAAATAACCCAAAGAAAGTTCTACTGATCTAAGGAGTCAACCCAATAAACAGATAAGCTTTACTGCTAAGTAACTGTTAGAAATTGACAATGCTGCAGACTGTTTAATGAGCTATCAGGTGTAGCGTGACAGTGGGTGACAGGAGTGGCTGTACTCACGTGGGTTACTCTAGACAAAGAAAAATAAAAAAAATGTAAAGTTGTTTCTCTATGCTGTGACAGGGAAGCATAGTTTAAGAATAGTCTTTTTTTGTTCTTTTTTTTATCAATACAAGACTGGCAGGCAGATAGGAGTCAGAAATCAGGCAAGGGTCAAAACCATCAAATCACTCTTTAAGTTTAAACTAGCTTTGGCAAGCTAAGAGCAGGAAATTAGAAGGTGCAAACAGGGTGGTGTTCTCTAAAACTCAAGGCCACCTAAGGTTAAGTTCACACTGTAGGTCGTATTGTTCACTTCTGATTTTTTTTTGTGGAATCTGATTGTTTTGCATCGTTGTTCCAAATATGTGCAACTTGCATGTAATCTCCAAAGTGAACTACATTCATACAGCTTAACTGTCCCGCATGCGCAGTAGAAATCACAGGTAGCGAGTGTGGTCTTTGTTTACGGAAGTAAACATGGATGGTTGTGCTAAAGTGCATCGAGCTATCTTTCATGTTTTTTCAAACGGAGCCAGAGAACTAAAAATGCAATCTTTTCAAGAAGATCAAAAAAGAAAGACTGTTCTCTACATTATTGTACGCCATGGTTGTTGTTTTTTTCCTGCTTCTACATATGTCTTGCAACGCAGAAGCAGGAAGTTGATTATTAATGACGTTCAGGTCAGATGAATGCAACCTGGCCATTCAGACACAGGTCACATTTGAGACGATCAGATATCAGATATATATTGGATTCAGGAGATAGCCAAGTGGCCTGGGTCGCATTTGAAAACAATCTGATCTTTGTTGTTCAAACTGTCATGAAAAGATACAGGTCGCATATGGGCAAAAGAATCTGATTTGTGTCACTTCAGGCTGCAGTCTGAACATGCAGTGGTTGGAAGGATCTTTCATCTGGAAGAAAACCCTTGGAGATAATCAGACAGGCACAGGTAAGCATAGCTAACTGATTCAGTAGTCATGAATACTGAGTGTAGGACAATGTTTCACAGCAATAACTAAGTTATGATGTGACATCAGACCAGAAACACGACCCATTAAAAAAAAGCAACAAACAAACTGATAAAGAAACAAAAAAAACTTTTGATCATATAAGAGTAATTTTAAATTGGAGATTTTTAACCCCTTCTCACATAACACCTACAAATAATTGCACCGAAACGTGAGTGATTATTCAGTATAAAGAACTAATATCGAGTAAAGTAATAGCATCCATTTTTATGTTAACACATAATCATAATAAAATTAAAAGAAGATTTGCTGCTGGGTTATTATCTACGTTTTTTTTTTTATCAAAAATAAATGGTTGTTTTTTATTGTATGGCTGTATAAGGGTGAATTGGATTAGATCACTAACATTGTTGCTTTCATTAAAAAGCAAGGTAAACAAATTAATGTTTTAGTAAAACTATTACTTCTCAGTCTTTAGATTATAAGAAACAGGGGTTTTGTTCAAACAGGATAATGAGAAAGGCAACTGGGATTTCACTGGAAATGCTCTAAGTAATTTTTCTTTACCTTTTTAATCTAATTGACATTTGCACTTAAGCCCCAGTTATAGCAGAATAACAAGAAGCAAAAACAACTGAAACTAATTTGCCACAAATGTTTACTTCTTCAATGTTGTCTTCCCAATAGGATCACTTACAATTAAGATTTACCAAGGCTTTAAAGATTTTTCAGGTTAATGAATGACATATGACGTATGAGAGTAGATGATGATTAAGTCTAAATCTATGTAAGATTTCTAAAGGGACTGTTCTTTTGTGGGTTCTTTGTTTTCTTGCAGCTACTTGAGACTCAAAGAGGCCTCAAGGAGACACTTCTTTGAACAAGAACAAAGACAATAAATGATAAATAAATCTATTACTTGTTATTCTATTTTTGTTGCACTAATTTAAGCAAAAATATAAACTAAAGATCAGCTTATTAGAGTTTCCAAGCGCTTATCAAGAATCCTTATTGGTATTATTGACCCATAGAAACAATTTGCAGTGTAGTAGTGTAATTTTACACTGTTCTGGGAGTTATCAGTGGATAAGAATTAAAACCTGCCTCTCCATTGGGTGGAATACACTAACCCCAATTCTGTAATATATTTTGGTGTTAAGATTCTTTTGACACATAGACAAACAGAAGTAGTTTAAAGTCTATTCTCTGAGATATAGGGAAGAGGGTAATAACTTTAGAGCTGGAGTTGTCATGATCATGTGAGTCAGTTAAGCTATGATCATCTCCACCTGCTTAGTTCTCATCACTCTTATCAGCTCCACCTGCACATCAGCCTATATAACCCTCTTTTTTACCTCAGTCTGGTGCGAGATTATTTTGAGCCCTATGGTGAGAGTTTTCCAGTGTTTCTTCTGCCAGCCTGTCTGTTATGACCTGTCTCTTCAAGACCTTGCCTTTTGCCTGCTTCCCTGTTGGAGTTGTTTCTGTGCCTTCTGGTTTTGACCCCTGCCTCCTAGTTACTTTTGGATTACATACTGGATACTTCTTTGACATCTGACCGCCTGGTTCTGACCTCTGCTTCCCCTCCGACACTGATTCATAACGAGATCTCTTACCTTCGGGTCTCTCGCTCGCGGGGTTCATCCTGTCCGGGAACCTGCTCTCCATGGATTGCCGCCCGCTGCACTGGGTCCGATCTTTATTCTTTCGGAAGGTTAGTTTCCTTCAGATTTCAGAAAACGAAGGAGTCTGATTTCCAGTGCTGGAGACTAACTTTGAAAATCTTCCCTCAGAAAGACGAGCCGCTGCTGCAGATCCTCGCTGCCGACTCTCTATTTGATAAACTGTTTAACTGTTTCCCCAGTATTCTGGTTCTATTTTGGGTCCGCAATTCCACCAGCCCATTACAGGAGTGATGTGCTCCATTCTCTAAGTTTTAGTGAGGACACAGGCAGCTGCATTGAGGTAAAGTAGAATCCTTACAATAACAAAGAATAGTATTTGCTTGGCCTTCTTCACCAGGACAGAGGCGTCCCAGGCCCAGTAGAGATCTAAGGAGATATGAATTCCAGTAACTTTATGCTGTCCACAGCCTCCACCAGCTCTCTATATGTACAGTTGTAGCGGTTTAAAAGTCCTTGACTGGTATCCAACAGGTCTGTAATAGAATTTCCTGTGATAACATTGTCAGGGCAGCCAAAACCTCAAGGTGCCAGAGTGTAAACCAGCTGCAACATCTATGGGTGGAGCTATAGTAAACACAAAAACTCCAAGTAAAAAAAGGGGGCTTCTCGAGCAGCTGGAATTTGGGGGAATTTGGCTGGCAACTGGAGGCCATTTGACTGGGTTTCGGTCTGAAGGGGAACTTCTAAACTGGTACTACTATACGATCACCCCTGTCCTTACCACCTGGGACATTTTGGTTGGAAAGTCACCGATCCAAGAGCAAACCGGTGTTGATAAAACCACTTTATGGAGGCTGTGTCTTGGACACCATCTGGAGGAACAGTGATAAAGACTGAGTCAACATAAAGTATGTTAAGATAGGTGTCATTGATGGCCTAACGTCTTAATTTATGACTATGAACATCGTACATTTTATTGATCTGCTTTTCATAATAAAAAAAAATGCAGACCAACTTTGTGGTCTGTAATAATACATGAAACCCTAAAAAGCAAATAGTTCTTTATTTTCTTCTTTAAACTAAGTATTGTTGAATTAAACACTTTTATTCAATCATAGTGATAATATAATTGAAGTTTTTAAGTGTAATCTTGCCAAACCTTTGTTTTCCTTAGAACTGGTAACTATATCATACTGAATTAAGCTCTGGCATAAGTTCAGCGTAAAAGGCTAATTTACAACGGATCTCATCTCCATGAGCCTCTGCTCCAGCCAGTCAGAACAGCTACTTGCCTTCATATGACATCCTTCCTGAATGGCATCCCTTCTTCACCCCTTTTGTACCTTCATATGGCTAGATTGTCTCCGGCTCCCCTTACTCTCCATTCTGCATTCCTTCACCAGTGTTAAATTCCTGGGTTTGAGCACCGAAGATTTTTCATTTCTTAATGTCAATAAAACTTTCTAATTGCTGCTTTTTCTCTATGCAAATCTTTTTATATTAAAATGACAGTTGTAATAATTTAATATTCTCATCCTATTATTACCCAGCACATGAGTACATTCTTTGTGAAATACAAAGCTAAATTTAGATTAAATGAAAGCGTCTTGGTAGTTAACAAATGTTAATTATTCTGATTGCCAGTGTTCTCTTTCTTACATAAACTTGGGATTTTGAAAATTGTTTAGTAAATTACAAATTTAATTCAATTCAGTTTATTTGTATGGCACCAATTTGCAACACATCATCTGAAGACACTTAACGTAGACGTCAGTCAGAGCAAACAGTTACTTTGATTAAACATAATTTTATTTTATTTTTTTAAACTAAGTAAACCCAGTTAATTGCATCAAATCACTAACTTTGCAGGATTTGTTCCTCCTGGATTAGCCACAAGGTCAAAATTGGCAGACCTGGCCTTTCCAGGGGTATGGTGCTATATTTTCTAAACACATTTTGTCTTAAACCAAACAGTAACAAGATAAGTTTGGATTAAATGCTTAATCAGAATCTGTGCTTGGTTCATTTTTAGTTTTTTTCCCATTTAAAAATAAAGCAAGAAAACAAATAATTTTATATCTTTTTTATTATCTTGTTTTGGACAGTTTCAAAAATAATAAGTCTGTGTTTTTCTTATTTTATTGGCAAAAAAATACATGATCATGTTTATGTATCGCCTTTTATTTTTTATAACATCATGTGGGGCATGATGGTATCCACCCCATGCCACGGAGCATGTTGGGATTAAGGAATTTACCACCATGCCCTCTTTTCCTGATAGGAAGCACAACGGAAGGAGTGTATGTAGGCCCTTAAAATTGACCAGGGCTTGGGAGATACAAGACATGGTGCAAGACATGATTGTGATGAGGAGAATGATGATGAAGACAGAGCAGGAGATCATCTACTTTTAGGAGACAGCGAAGATAGAGAATAAGAAGGGTCTCTAGAACTTACAGTAATATTTTTATTCAGAGCAGTTTGCTAAGGTTAATTTAGTTTGTTTACTTTGCTTTATGAGAAGTTTATAATTAAAACTAATATGACTATTTAATCCAGTCCAAGTAAATTATTTCTTGATTAAAAAAAATAAACTCATCCTTTAAAAACATAGTACTTTGCTTTGAGCATCATACAATTGAATGACATGTACATCAGCTGTTCTTTTTGCATGTCTCTGGGACCATAAGAGAGACAGGTGGGAATATTTGAGCACAGCAGGAGCTGTTCAGATGACACATGCAAAACAGGTTGCTGCATTCAATACAGACCCTCTTGAACTATCAACAAGCGAAGGGGAAAAAACATTGAAAATAATGTAACAATGTTCAATTGATTCAATTTATAAGCACAGGACCCAAAAATAAAGTCATGCAAAAGCATGTGACTAACTTTGGGTGCTAGTAACAAAATAACACGCATATTACCAATAATACTTAGTTGTAGTGACTTTGATCAGGGACTGGAATTCAGTTCAATTCACAAATAATGTATTAATCCAAAAGGGAAATTAGCTGTTACAGGGGTTTCCTTGGGTAAATCCCTGTTTATAAGACAACTTTTAATTAAAGATGAGTTTATACCAGAGAAATTGTTTATCCTGTGTACCTGGGTAGCTAAAACAATATGTAGATAAAGAGAAAAAAAATCATGGTTTGTACTTTCAAAATTGTTCTTTTAAATTATTATTTATTGTATGGAAAAAATGAGAAAACTGTAAAAGCTAAACAACTTTGATCTTTGATTTACTTGGAAACATGGCTTGATGTCAGATGGGACAAGTTACAATTATTAAGGCTCTTTTCTCATCCATCACTCAAGCCGCATTATAAATATAACATTGATATTAACACTTGATTGTGTCTGGTAAATTCACTTGTCAATGAATTATGGGAAGTGAGGAGTCTTTACTTATTTTGTCTTGTTTAAAACTTAAACTTCTGTCATTATTTGTTCTTTAAAGTATAAAACACTATCACCATATATTGCGTTCTAGCTTGTGTTTATTGCTTTCTGGCATGGTTGGGTGTCTACAGTGGTGTGCAAAGACTTTGAGGGCAGGGGTGGAAAGGTAGAGGGCACTTTTACAGTTTTATGTTTGTTTATGATTCCCAAAGAGCACTTAAATTCACATTTTAAATCAGGAAAGGGGACTTTAGCATGCATTTTGCCTTATAAGAGGGCACTTAAGCACACTTTTTGGCTCCCAAGATGACAATTTAATACATGTATTTGCTCAAGAATGCACAGCTTAGCATGTGTTTTGGTTCCCGAGAAGCCAGTTTAGCACGTTTAGTCTATCGAAAGGGCACTTAAACACACGTTTTGCTCCTGAGAGGGCACTTTAACATGCGTTTCGTTTAGTAAAAAGAGTTTAAAACCAACGTACATAAAAATATGATCATAGTTCTGTCTTCAGAAAAAGATTTACAATGAAAAAATGAATAGAATTTTAGATTTTTTAATGATAAGTAATCTTGTTTGAACTTATCAGGGATGAAATAAACAGAAATGCAATTGTTGAATAGATATAAAGCGATCATCCATTGGTGTCAAAATACATTAAGAATTGCCAAAGGGGCCACACTAAGCATAAAATAATACCTAAAAAAACAACCAAAATTGGCTTCAAAATAAACTGAAAAAAAACTCAGAAAACTCAATAATTAATAATAAAAAAAAACATAGAAAAAATTTCATGTAGTAAATAGAAGACTAGCTTTGGCTTAGGCTTCTTTGAAAATCATTTTTGGAATAAAAACCCTCATGCAGGTTAAGTTTTACTGTAGCCCAAATTTCTGTAATCAAATCTCGTAATTTATGTGGTTTAATACAATGTAATATTCTTCTAAGAGATTAAATACTATACATTTTTTTAATTAGCTTTAAAATCAAGCGTAAAAACAGATTCATATAAATAATTTAATGTTATGTGTTTCATTGGGTAAATTTAATTTCAGAAGCAAATTAACCTTTCAACAATATTCCAGTTTTTAAGATACAGATGTTAACTTAGCTCACTGATAAGTAAGATCTACAAACCTGAAAAAGTGATTTTGACCCAAAGCAAAAAGTGATTTGGATGATCCATCTATGCCTTACTACAGATTCAGTTACTCAAAAATATCAAGTAAACTTGACTAAAGACTATTAAACTGAAACTCAGAGTGGTGTCAGACCAACAAATAACATTCTTTTTCTCACATATGTACTATTTTCTGTAATTCTTGAATCATAATATTTAAATAAAACATGTTTGCTATCTGTACCATACAAAAGGCATTTTTTAAGTATTTAAAATGTGCTTAATTAAATGGCAATTTGCCCAATATTATTAAGATTTGGAATTTCAGGGGTCATGTTTTTGAGTCCTGTTGTTTGTAAAGCTTTGACCTGCAGATAATGACTTTAGCTGATTCTGATACTCAGAATTACAAAGTAAGAGTATAAATTTTCGAACATTTTTTGTAGCTCACAAAACATGAGGATGACATGGATATGTGTAAACGGTGCGAAGTCATGGCCACAATAGCAGTAGTGCAGCTACCACCTACAATAACAGCAGTCACTGTGTGTATTGATTAAAGGTTTTGATTATTTTCTCAACCAAGATTAATAGTGATAAAAGATAAGTATTCAAAGGATTTCAAAAAATGTATTTGGAACTGTTTTGAAATACATCTAAAGTTTTATTTTGCATACTTTAAATGTGCCATTTTAAAATCTGAACAAAAAAAAACCTATATGTTGTGAATTAGACTAGTACTGTCTTGAGCAACAGTTTGTTTGATAAGGCTGAAGATGTTTCTGCAGTAGCATTAGTGCTTTGCCTCATCCTGTAGTATTATTATTATTTGAGAAAGACACACTGTAACATTTTTCATGAGAGCTACAGTAATTATTCAACTAGGATTCATTCTTTCCTTTGCACATTTTTCATTTTTATGCTTTATAGTTTGCTTGTAATTTGCTCTTTAGCAGGATGCAAATTGATCGCATGAATCAATGAGGCCATTCGCATTTTTCAAGAATGAGTTACAGCTTCATAAGTTGACACTACCATTTTTGAGTTCAAGTTAATGAGCTCCCACTGAGTGGGATGCAGTCTTAGTGATATTACTCATTCATATCCTCAATAGGATCACTTCCTTTATGGAAATCTACCTGCCTATTAAAATGACTAAAGGTCTTTTTTTTCTTTTTAGAAAAGAAAAGCTAAGTTGAATTAGGAAGGCAGACAATGCTTTTCCTTTTTCATGTAGGAAATTGAGTTCCTGTCATTTAGCTATTACTAAAACACATTGTGTCAAGCATAATCTCACATGAAGTCTTTTGTAGAGTAAAAAATAAATTAATGAACAAAAATAGATGTGGAAAGAAGGCAAATATGGAAAGACCACATATGCTTTTTAAATGAATTGTTATCTCCTCTTTTGTCTAATTTGTAATGCTTTTACATTAAAGACAAACATTCTCTTAATAACTTCTACTGATTCAGTTGAGAAGCACAACTTTTATCAAAGGGCAGCTATGACTCCTTGAACAGTTTCTCAGTTCTGCTGAGGATGACAGCAGAGTCAGTGATGGCAAGAACAGTAATTCATTTGTTATGCTCCAAATGCTCTGTGCTACGTTTTGTCTAATTAGGTTTTTTAGTAAGTTATTCAGAGTATTTTAGAAATATTAAAAACAATGACTGTGCAAGAAATGTTTTATACATTCTTTTTCTAACTTTTCACAGTGCAACCAAAAACTTAAATGGATTTTATTAGAATTTTGTTACGCTAGACATACTTTTGCAATGAAATATTGAAAAAGTATGAGATTTAATTTATATTTACACCTCCTCAGTAATATGTATTTGCAGAACCAGATTTTGCCCTAATCAAAGCTTTCAGGGTATGTCTTTGCAATTGTTTCACATCTAGAAAATTACATATATCAACTTCTTCCCCTTTTTGAAAGGCCTACAGTACAACAAGAATAGATGGATGTCTTACCAAAACGGCTGATTCTTTTCACTCTTACATCAAGTTTTGATTTGTATAAATCCCTGACACACTAAAAACCACTGGATTATTTTATCTACCCAACTGCTGAATTGTTCTACCCATTATGGGTTATTCATATGTAATCTTGGTTATTTGTATGTAACTCATGCATTGAGTCAACACTGATCAACCCAACAAACATAGATTGACCCAGCATTTGGGTAAAGTATATAACAAATATATGTAGTTTAAACAACCCTGAATGGTAGTTAAATTGACCCAGCTTTTGGGTAGAATATCTAACTGTTGGGTTAAAATGGACAACTCCTCCTGCTGGGTCAAATTAACTACTGCTGGGTTGGTGCAATAGTGACCCAGCAGTTGAGTTATAAAACAACCCAAATTGAGAGATTTTTAACCCAGCAGTTTTTATTGTGTAGCTTCTCCCACTTGAGCTGTGGATCTCTACATCTCATCCAGAGTTCACATGGACCTTTGATTAATGCTTCCTTGCCAGGCATTTTAGCTTAGATGGAAGACCATCAATTTTGTAGTTGCAGTTTTCCATGGTCTTTCAGTGCTCTGAGATAAGTTTAAAGCTGGGTATATTGCTTTATGACTACATTAAACACCAAACCCCCCCCCCCCCCCCCCCCCCCCCCCCCCCCACCACCACCACCACCACCACACACACACACACACACACACCCACACACACCCACACACACACACACACCCTCACACAATTATGAAATGCGGCATCATGTAAGTCTATAACAAAAGATTTTGGTTGTATAGAATAAAAGCAACAGCGGACATAGGGCACATATTCCTTGTCTTTTTAAGGCCCTTTGTATGTTGATCTTTTGCATGAAATTCCAATATGTTGGAGCATTATTAGCTGTTTATGTTTGTGCTTAATTTGAATACCTTATGCCTCCTCTCTCTTGCAAAGTGTCTTTTTTAAAATAAAAAGGCAAATAAAATCAATGTGATGGATTCATAAGCAATGTCTTTGCCATGAGCAGCTTCAAAGGGTGTAGGTTGATTTGCCAGCTGATGACAGTACCACACATTATTACGGCTGAAGCATTTGGACGATAAAATGCAATCACTTTTTATATATCTGTCTTTAAGGTAGGTGACAGAGAAGAATGAAGAAACACCTCAAAACTTTATCAACCCTCTATTACCTGGAGCTTAATGCACATGCTTGCAGAGGCTAATTATCATCTCTATCAGCTAACTTTTAATTCAAAATGGTCCCATTGATAGCTTCCTATTGATATACAAATTGCAGATTGAAAAAGAGCCAGCCAATATTTTCACTTCCTTTCAAAAGAAATATGTGACACTATGCTGATGATATTATCCTCCTTCTCAATGATGCGTATCCAGATTAAGAGGGAGGCAATGTGGGGACTGCTGGTGCCATCTTTTGATAGCAGTTTTTCTATTTACCCATCAAAAGACTGAAAAACATCTTTAGTAATGACAATTTCCTCCCTCCCAAGCATAAAGACCCCAGCTGTCACTGCAAGCATGCAGCATGTCCTACACCCGTGACTTCGTAATGCATGCTTTGGTGATGTATGATAATACCTTCATGAGGATTAGCGTCTCTGCAGAGAGCAGTCTCACTGCTGTTGTCTGTCAACCATCATTTCAAGTCTCTGAAGACAAGAACAAAACCTAACCATGAAACAGATGACTTAGATCTTATTTTCTTTTATACAAGACTTGACTTTCTGACATTGACAGAACCAGGTCTCTCTGAGCTATGTGGGTTATTTCTTGTTTGTTTAAGTGTGTATTGGCAAACAAACAGTTAGCTTATGTTTGAAATCCTCTATTTCCTATGCAGGTGTAGACAAACTCTTTGGACCCCAAGTGATGTATAAAAGAATTCCTAAAACAAATTGATATTATAATGTAGAATCATAGTTTCAAACTGCAATAAGACAAACAAAGTTAAAAACTTCATTTATTTATATTTCAGTCTATTTTTTCAGGTAACATGTCCAATGAGGTCTGCACATTGGAACAGTGGGTAGTGAGAAGGTTTCGGGTTCGATGCCCAGCTCAGCCTCTTTCTGCATTGAGTTTGTATGTTCTCCCCATGCATGCACTGCGTCCCATATAAGATGGAGGGATGGACGGATATACAATGAGGAAATATTCGCAAATCAACAGTTGTGAGAGCATTGGTATTATTGTTGTCAATACTTAGGCAAGCCCTTTTTTGTACATATGGGAGCATTTATTCAACTATATTTCTGACAGCTGGTCATACAGAGAGAGCTCTTAGTCCTCAAGGCAGCTGTTTTGTGTCCTGACCCAGAGACCTTTGTTACATGTCCTCCTCCTCTCTCTCGACCCACTTTCCTGTCTCTCTAAATAAAGGCCACTAATGCCTCAAAACTTGAGAAACAAAACATCACTTTAGATCATCCAGAGCCCTCGGTGCTCCCCCACCTTTTCTTAACAGTTCTCATAGCAGCTTGTCTATATAAATTAAAACTACTTTATTAATCATCTCGTGCAACCAACACAATAGAAAAAAGCAGTATTAAAAAGTAATAATAGCAGATCAGCTTACTTTAGCTTTTTTCCAGGGGTCCCAAAAATCTATTGGAATGTTTCGGTGACAGAAAAGGAAAACACAAATATTTTGTTGAATATAGTTTGTTCCCTGTATGTTGCTTTGATTTTCAGAGTGATTATTTTTTTCTGGATTAAACTTCCTCTGAATCTTTTACCATTTTACACACACACACACACACACACACCCACACACACACACCCACATATATATATA
>JAUZNJ010033436.1:0-13164 GCA_034780135.1 Jordanella pulchra
CTTGAAGAGGAGGAAAAAGTCTTTTCTCTGTGGATTTAAAGTTTGCCACGAGGGAGAGTACAATATGTCAGAGGGAGAGGTTGACGGTTGTAGTTCTTATCCAGGAAATTGTAATTTACAACATACCGTACCACTGTGAAACATAGAAGTTGCAGCATCATACTGTAGGGATGCAATGCAGAGCATGAACCCTCTCATTATGCACTTCAGTTAGTTTATTTGTTTCCATCTAATTGTTTCTCCATCCCTCTTTCATTCTTACCTTCAATGTTTACTGGCTTGTTATTCAAAATTTGACCCATATTTGTTAAATAAATGTGTGCAAACGTCCCAGTTTAGAGGGTATTTGAAATTAAATTTCAACATATTGACATAAAAAGAATATAATAAGGTAACTACTGCTCTAATCTTTAAAGTCTTTTGCTATTTCTTTTGCGTTACAGCAAAGTGATGGGATGTTCTTGGCTTCTTGAATATTCAGCGTTTTTCTGGGGTTGACACCAATGACATCATCAACCTGCGACAGTCACAGGCACCATAAAAAATGGTACCCAGCCATTTTCCTTGCCTCAAACAGAAAAAGATTTAGTTTAAATTAAAGAATAGACAGAAATAAACTACTTGTACTTTTGCATAACTTTTATATAAACATCTGGATCAAGAGTCCCAAACGTGGGGGTTGCAACCCCCTAATGGGCAGCTTTGGTTCTGCAGGGGGGTCGTGACATTTTTCTTTCAACCCAAATTACAAACAATTTAGGTAAGAAAATATCTGCAGCATTCTTTAAACTAGTAAAACAATGGTTTTATGTGTAACTTCTAAACAAGTACCAAAGGTTTGACACAAAACCCGATAATTGTGGACTTAGTCATTTACTGAAATAAAAATGTACAATGTATGAATGAGACAAATGGCCTAGTCTAAGTCCAGATCCAAACAGTAGTGAGAGAATATTCCCCATTTCAGATAAAGCATAATTTTGCTTGTTCACTGTTTTAAATGATCAAACGAATGTAAATATTAGACAGAAATAAAGCAAACTAACCCATCAGGAGTCTTTGATCCAAGTTTAACAAAATGGAAAAAAGGTTGAAGAAGTATAACTGTAACATTTTGCAAAGCACTACACTTTACTGGGGAACAATCTGCCGTTTTTATTTGCACAAAGCTGAGCAGCATTCTGATTTATCATACAAAAGTAATGTGTATTGTGGTCTAACTTCAAAGCCTGGGAATCTATCAAATTTGACTTCTCACATCCAGAGGATAGGGATGTTTACTGTCTTTTTGAAATCTGCACGTTTTTCCTTAATATCTGTTGAAAGAGCGACTGATGAGAGGAAAACAAAGAATATTTACCTGAATTTACAGACTTGTGTGACTCCCTTAATCTGTCAGGCCTGCCATAAAGAGCTAATGTTTGTCATAAGAAAATGACTTCAGCTCTATATTTATGACTTCAGACTTATAATTAATATTCCATTACTGATGGGAGATTAATCAAAAGGTGTGTGTGTGACAGCCTACAGGAAGCTAATCAGTGAGGTGAGAATTTTAGCTTCCACTGGGTTTCTGACTAGATCTGGATGCTTAATGGAGTCCAAACCAAAGCCTTAGCTGTGACATGAATTCACTTTCAGAACATCTAAGACACCAAATTTACATCAAGACTAGATTTTCAAAATGGCGTCCCTTTTTAAAAACCTCTTGCATTCTGAATACAAATGTCTGGGAAGGCAAATATAACCAGCCATTCAAACCAACCTGTTCATACTGCGTCTCATTCATCAAATGTGACTAACCCAGTGTTTTGGTTCACTTTTAGTGGATGCAGGCATTATGATCTCCAGACTTGCAGAAGTAGGATATCTCTTTACTTTTCCTATTATCTTCCTTCCTTTCCATGTGTCCAGATGTATAGTTCACACCGACAACCCCCAGCTTCCCATGAGATGCCTAAAGCAAAAACAGCCCACAACTACTTTTATGTCATTTTAATTGTTTGCCTGCTAGTCTGTTGACTGGGATGTTTATTTGTGTGTCACTAATAATATTACCTCTCCTTTTCTGAATTATGTGATTTTACAGCCACAAGCATTAAAAGGACACAAAAGGATCCTGCTTAGATGATTATACTGACTTTGGCGAGGCACAAAAAGGCTTTCCTAAAGACTTTACATACCCTGAAAGAAACATTCTGTTGGAAGAACCAATCACTGAAAATGATTAGATTAGATTAATTGAGAATAACAGGTTCCGGAAAACGTATATATTTTGTATTTGGATTATAAAAACATTCACTTACCTCCATACGCTTGAATATAGGCAAAATCCATCTTCTGGATAAAGTGCAGGCCTGCTCATTCACCGTTCCACCTGTCATTCCTTTGTTGGAGTGAGTTTTCTGCTCTTATTGTTGTAGGGAACAAAATTATTTTGATATTGGAAGTTTTTAAAAAAAAACATTTTATAAATTAAAGAAAATAATAATGCAGAAAAGAACATTTCAGAAACGTTTAAATCACAAAAAGGTTTTAAGAGTAACTTTGTTGTTTTCTCCCTAAGCCATCCTCTACATAAATCGTTCACTCTGGGTGTAAAATCCGTGTTCACTGTGAATGCACCTTCAAACAACAGACGAAGGAAAGGTGAAACTCACAAGCAACTACTGCCCCTCATATTACTTGAGGCTGCTGTTGTCAAAGGAAAGATGTGAAATATATTAATATTACTTAAAGTGTCTAACATACAGGTGATGTAATGCTTTTGCCTCAAGATGTGATTTCCTGTACAAAAAGAAGCAAAGTTCATTTTGTTTTGAAACAATATAAATCTATTAAGATGGACAAGAAGTAAAAGTTTGATATTTTAGCATTAAAAAAAAAACACGACTCAAAATCACTGGAGGAAAAGAAAAGAATCTATGAATACATGCTATTCTGTAACATGTGGCGTGATGCTAGCATTTAGGATGATTTTACGACATAATACAGTTTTAACGGGAAATGTGCAAGTTTTCAAATGTTGCAGCGATTGTTTTCCATGTAGTGTCATGATTGCAGCCCTGCAGCCCTGCAGCCCTACCCTGAGTGGGCTGATTACTCATTACCCTCACCTGCACTGTGCTGCTCCCTTTTTAAACAGCTCAGTGCGAGATGTCTGTTGCCACAGTCACAGCTTTCAAGCCTTGTTCCATGTTCATGGGTCTCCTGGTTATCTTATCCCGTCTGATTTTTTTTTTTTTTTTTTTTTTTTTGACCGCAGGTTTTGGTCTTTTCCCTCTGCTGTAGAAGATTTTTGTCCTCCTGTTGCTGAACCCTGCCTGCCTCTGACCCTACCTCCAGTTTTCTGTCTGTTGGATTTACTTTGCCTGAGAAGCCCTTGTGCATGATCCTGGATTGTTTCAACGACTAAGTCTCTGGTTTGAGGATTTATCCCAGCCATCTGGTTGTTCCCTGAGTCCCCACAGCCCATTCACCCTCCCCTCCCCTAGCTGGCTTCCTACCCCTGTGGTTTCCCCATTCCTCAGTCACCGGTGTGACCACTCCCTGTGGAGCCCCTTCTCCACCCTTATTTTTGTTAATAAACTTTTGTGAATTTGAACACTTGTCTTTGCTGCGTTTTGGGTTCTGGCTGATTTCGCTTGTACATTACAATACGTTTTAATTTTACATGTGGAACCTTTTGTCAGGTCTGTTTAGCAAGTTACAGCACAAGCTAAATTTTGATTAATAAAATAATTTCCTTTCACCTCCTTCTAATCCACATCTTTGCAGAGAAAAAAAATCCCTTTATAGTCACTCAGTGTGGAAATCTATTCTCTGTATTCCATCTCTTTTGGAGCAGTGAGCTAACACTGTGTAGCACATGGGGAGCATTCTTGGGTTAAACAATTTGCTAAGAAACCAATTGTGTCATTGTGAGTTTTGAACCAACGATCTTACACCCCTTCCCCTCCCTCTGTCATGGTCTATAAAGTTTAAAAGATGGTTAAAAACAAAAAAAACCTTTGTCTTTGTTTATTAGGCTCACTGCTAACCTAGCATTCTGTTTGTACATTGCTCTTCTGTAGATCCTGCTGAATTGTGACAGCTCTAATCTGCCTTGCTCATTAAATCTAGACCTATCAGTGTCTAACATGGTTTTTTTAATGCAATGAGCCTTAAAGGAAACCCCCTTGCACAACAGTGACAGAACATAGGAAACAAAAGAAGAAGTTATGTGTAATATTCTCCAATAAGAAAATTATAGCATAACTTTGTGGTAAAAATGATCCAAGGTTGTATCAAGGAGAACCAGGAGCTTAGCTTAGCCTGTTTCAGTTATTCTGTGTTTCTTTGGACAGATGCTTGATTGCTTAAAGAGTCATTAGCACTTCTAACATGCAAACATCAATCTATGTCTATGGATCTGTTTTATCTTATATGCATTCAATCAGACAAATGAGCCACAGGGATCGGGGTGGATAAACCAATGGCAGATATTACTGAGCAGTTATGGAGATGTTAAACCACTGATGAACAGCTTGTGTTTGCATACTCTGCATGATGATTTGCACCATTTAACAGGCTCAGATATAACTCTTTTTTTAATTGTTTATTTGACTTAGCTTAAGGCGTGGCTATAACAATGAATGAGCTCAGTCATAAATGTGGAGCAAAATCTCTACATGGACATATTTGCAAAACTTATCTCTGAGTGTTAACTATCAAGGTCTGTCACATTTTAAACACAAGTTCCCCCTTGTTTTACAAGAGAAAGTGATGCGCAACACAAAAGTGGAAGAGAAAATATGCTTGGTTTTTCACTTTTTTAGTAATAAGAATCTATAAAGTTCAGCATGTATTTGTATCTAATACTTCATAACTCTCTGGCTGCTTATAGCCACAGGTCTTGTGATGATTATCTCTGCAGAGCTTCAACTGTTTTCATGCATTGTCTTCTGCTGGAAGGAGAAAGTCATCTCATTCTTATCCTAACAGGTTCTCTTCCAGGACCACTCTGTAGATTTCCATAGCATGACGAGGTTTCCCCCATGTTTCAAAGTGGAAAAAAAGAACAAAATAGTGTGAAATTCCTATTAAACCCATTTTGTGGCTAAGCTTAAATCTTTAGCCTGTATCTGTTTTTAAAAATATAAAAATATTTACATGTTTAGCTCATTGTTTTAGTTTACTCCATCATAGTACTCACTTTTTTCAAACGATTTGTAAGCAAAGGCTTACATTCAATTTTATTTTTTTAAACCAAGTTTCTTATTTTGTATTAAATCTTTTTATTTTGTGGGAGTATTTTGTTATTGTTAGATTTTTGTTTTTTTATTTTATTTTTATTTGTTTTTGTCCTTGGTGACACTTTCATCCTTGTGTATAACTTCAGTCTAAACATTTGGGAAGATAAAATGTTTTCTGTCTCCAGAGTTATTCATTTCTGTATCTTGATATTTCTTTTATTCTTTTACTCTAACTTCATTTTCAACATGTTCTTGTCATGATCCAAGTTTATTTAGTCTTCAGGAACTTTTAATAAAGCATTTTTTCTGATACCTTCATCGTCTAAGTGTTACCTGTGGTTTATGCTGAAATACTGAAGCAACACCCCAATCCTTTAGGCAGGAAGGCAATGCCTAGCCACAAATACAGCTTCTAAATGGACAGTTATCCTAAATATACCAACACATTTGTAACCAAGAAGCTAAAGGACAAGCTTCAAAATCAGTTTTTTTATCCTTTTCCAAATCCAGGTTTGGTTAATATTTTGGACCATTGTCTTATTGGAATATCCGGCTACGTCCAAGTTACAACCACACTACTGTTAGTCTGAGGTAACAGTATTTGCAGGTACTATTATGATGTAATTATTTCATTCACTTTTTGTAATGCACAAGCACCACAAACACTAACAAAAACACCATCTGGATGCTGCCTTGGTTGCTCCTGGTTTGTCCTCACACTACAGAACAGATTTCCTAGTATCAGAGGGACACAGTTTGGTCAGATGGTTGTTCTATATGACCAGTCCATCCACCTCTCAACCCACTGGAAAAAAATAGACTTGTACTGGGCAAGTAAAATAACCTATTTAATATAACTCCTCTAAATCACAGTGTCTCAACTGTAAAACATTTATTCAGGACAGTCCCTGTGAACCTAAAACTAGTGTTTTGTTAAGCCTTCCAAAGTAAACCATAGGCATATGTATGACATATTGTCTGTGGCACTATGGAGTATTTATTTATGAAATGTTAGTTGTTTTTTGTGCTAATTTTTCAACCTGGAAGAAAGACACTTGCCCTAACCATGACGCCTCTGCGGGTGTGGATGCCGTCTATTTCATGATGTCACCATTAGCTGCAAAAGCATTGATATTAAGCCATTTCTGGTATTTACAGAGCAAAATTAATGAGGATTACTTAGGCATGCATGAATCTGTAAAGTATTACTTTGTGTACGATTTTGATGAAGGAATAGCATTACAACACAATTAACAGCAAAAAAATATATATTTAGCATTATTTAGTCCCTTTAAAGTAAAGATTGTTGGGAGGAAAAGGAGATAAATACCTCTTCAGATGAAATACTTTTTATTTTTCCCTGCAGGTCACAGATTAATAAATAGGAATGTTTTGTATTTGCATATTCCCCTGTAGTGAGATGCATGTTGAGTTTTTTTTTAGGCTTCTTTTTTTGTGTAAATGCATTGCCTAAACGTGTTATAAAGTCACCGAGGCACTCTGCCAGCAACCCATAAAGCAGTGGCTTTGTTCTTGTTATGACTGATGTCTTAACACAGCTTGGACTATCTTGATGGGAGCTCAGTTTGTTACAGCCAAATGCTGCCCTTTAGCAAGGATGTTTGTCTCACATCAAGGTCGGAAATGCTCAAACCCGCCCTTTGCAAATTTTTCCATTTTCTTTTCTCCTGCATGTGTAATGATGGCTTTTTATTACACCGGTTCATTAGCATATTTCATATCCTGCTGCTGAGTTTTTTCAGCTCTCTATCTGTCTTCGTCGACAAGACGCAGGTGCTGGCTGAGGATAGCCTTATGAGAAATGAGAACAAAACACACAGAGGCCAACAATGCCTGATAATCAGTCAGTGAAAAACACGCACTTGGGGAACTAGTGCTTCAAGGGGAGTCTGGGAAAGAGCTTTGAAGAGTGTTAAAGTCCCAAACAGAGTCGAGAATAATTGTGACGCTGAAGGAAACAATACATGGCTTTCAACATTTTTGTACAAAATAGATCTAGTTTGCATTTCTTTTTAGAGCCTAAATAAGAGGAGGGTCCAAGAGGTTGACCTGGAGGGTATGGTAGGGATCCAAAGCTGAGGCAGGAGATTTGCTTGAAAAGACGACGTGCGTTTAATCACTAACCATTTATGAAAGAGTGGCGAGAAAGCCACTGTTCAAAGAAAGGCCCAAGGAGTCATTTTTAAGACCTTACTTTCAGAAATGTTGAACTCTGTTAAATCCTCTTTTCATTGTGAACCTTTAACTTTACAAAGTAACATTCCTCTGGGAAACATCTTCACAGGCCCAAAGAGGATATCATGCTGGACTGGAGTACTACAAGCCAGTAACCACTGACCTCTCGCTTGGTGGTAGCACACCTCTTTTGTTCTAGATTTAACCTAGAGCATTATGCAGTTTGCATATCATCCTATGTTTGGGGTAAAGGTTGCAATCATTTATCTGCTGCAGATCAGTTATTTATCCCTGGACAGATCCAACACTGTGGTCTGGATCCGCTTCCTTGACATCTATTCAGCCCAGACTACTAACCGCCTAATGAGTTCCAGGTCAACCACTTTGTAAATCGGTGCAGAGAAAACTACCTGCAGCTGAAAAAAGTAAAAAGGGATGGTGGTAGATTTTATGAGAAACAAGCCCCTGCCCTCTTCTGTCAGTATTTATGGGGAGCATGTATATCTAGTAGCTCCATTCAAGCCTTTGGGTGTCACATTAGACCAGTGGTTCCCAAACTATTTGGGAAATAAAAATTTGAAGCCACACTTGAGCAAAATGGCCTATAACATGTTATCACTCACATCATCTGTAAAGTTCATAATTATTTACTAATGCCAAATAAGATGTGACAAAGACTACTATATTACTTATTAAATACTTATTAACCTACTAACAAATTGTAGGTGGAATCCTTGGTGGCACTGAGGAGAGGTCCACTTGAAAGTCCTGCTTAACAGAAAGCTGTGACTTGGTCTTTATGTAAACAAGGGTGGAGATAACCAATTCACGGAGGAAGGTGGTAGGGAAATGAAAAAGCTGGTTGATAGTATGATGGGAGATGGTTGGATATTCTGATACACAAACAAGCCAAAATTGATTTGAGTGGGCTCTAACTCAATTCTAGTTTAGCGTGCAGTCTGCAAGGAGCTCTGCGCTCTCCTCTCTCTCTCCTTCATAATGAGGTTAAAATCATTCATAAATATTCATATCTGATGTTTACCAGAACTTGGGCAACTGCTTTTATGTCAGTAGATTTGTCTATTTGTAGGAAAGATCTCCCACTTGCCTGCAGTTTCTCTTTTAAATGTCATTGTTTCTTCTTTTGATAGTATTATCAGATGTTGGCACCTTGAACAGCTCATTTGTGGCGTCTGAACCCAGCACCTAAATGTTTTTTGCAAGCGGGAAGGATGAGTGTCTCCGCTATTGTGTGAGGCTTCTTTTGCTTCGCAATAACTCTTCAGACACTTTCACACCATCCTGGTTCAGATTCTACGCCCCTTTGAAATAGGCCAGACTTTTTTCAACATGTTTGGTATCTAAGGGCCTCTTCAGCTTCCCTGCACCCATATTAGCTTTAACTAATTTTGCCTGATAGAGGACTCACTCCGGGCTAAGGACTATTGACATCCCCAGTCCAACTGAAGCCATGCAACATATTTCATGATACTTTCGGAAGTTTTTTCCTTTTTCCTTTTGTTGGGATGTAGGCAATATCAACACTGGTGGTTGGTAGTTTGCTCCGCACAAGAAAGCCCTCCATTTTCCCTCTGCTGCCTCTCGTGTGAATCAGATTTTCACCACCTTCTTGCCACGGTGGCTAAAGGCAAAGGAAACCAACAGACTGAATAAACTCTTTTTGTGGGCCTAAGCGTGACACTTCGAGAGAGGTAGTGGACGGCAGTAAACTTTTGGTAATCAGGGACAATCCTTCCAACCTCTTTCACAAACAATGGACAAACTGGAACAAAGAATGGTAGAATAAAGATAGCCTTTCTTCTTGACTGCAATGACACTTTACAAATCGTGCATCTCTGTCAGTAGGTATTAACCTGTGACATTTAGTAGCAGTGTTCCAAACAGTGTTTGTTATTACTGCTATTATTACTCTGAGGTTATGTGTTATATTGCTTCAATTATTATATATTGTGCTTCTGTAAAAACTTGCTGGATAACCTTAAGTATAAAGGTAGCTTTTTTCTTCTTTCTGTGCAAAGAGAGCCAAAAGCAAGCGTTCACTTCTTCAAACACCAAACTTTCTGTTTTAAATACTCAGATGAACTCCGAATGGTAACTCATGCAACCATCAGCTGCATGAAAAGACTCGCATATGCAGATTCCTCACGCGTCACGGCTGAGGTTTAAGGCAGCAAATGGAGGTAAAAGATGAAAGTGGCATCTTCTTCCTCCCCTTCACTTCTGTCATGTTCATCAGAGAAAGATTTGATAGGTGCAAGCTCACACATACACACACAGTCACACCCAGAGACAGGAGAAACAGACGCACATATAATGTTCACAGAGAAGTGAAGCAGCGATAATTAGATTTCACTCCAAAGAACCCAGCTCTGGACTTGTTGGTCAACAGGGCTGATGTGTGATTGCCTGCTCAAACTAACAGGTGAGGGACTAAGAGCTCCAGGACACCTGATCATTATCTGTTGATGGGACACTGTCTGCAGGGTTTGTTGTGTATCACTCAGCATCTCTACATGTGCTTGTGGGAGAACATATGGATATTTGACTCGGTTTACTGAGAAAAAATCTTTTTGTTGTCAATACACCCTACCCTTTGATGTCAGAATAAAGTAAGGAATGCCTTGACTGCTTTTTAATTTAATTACATGATAACTGGACTTAGAAAAATACCCATCAGAAAAAGATTAATTGTAACACACTATTGTGTTTACAGCTATTGATTAGAGTCATACCTTGTCTCTTTCAATTTGGGTCCCTTTAAAATCATATATTTTATTGTTATCTTTTATCACATAGTTTACTCCAACTTTGTCTCTGATTGGTTCAATGGTCCCTCATGTCTCCTCCACACAAGCACAATGCCCAAAGTGGTAATACAAATGTCTGTTTCAGATGAAAAAAAAAAAAGTGAAAGTTTTGATTAATGGTTGATGAAGTCAGATGTCAGAAATGCAATAATAGAGACTCTGTTCTTATGTCACATCCTGCAACCGAGGTCATATAGGGGACTGCTTCTGGCTTAACTTCCTGTTTTGCCAGTGGCCGACGGCTGTGTAATGCAAGACACACCGATCCTCAGCCCAAGCTACGTAAGTAGCCACTATGCCCAAATTCAAGGCCCCATTCAATGCAGTTGCCTCTTTGCATCGGATTACTCCAATTCTCTTTGAGAGTTTTCTGTGGATGAACTGACTGGACCAAGGACTCGGTCTCTGAACTGGACAAAACCAAACTGAAGGGCCCCTCCTTCTCGTTGAGCCTTAATATTCGTTCTTCCACTCCTTCCTTCTTATGCTTAATAATTGCTCTGCTTAGGTTGGAAAATAAGCTAGAATGGATGTTTTCGTTAGTTTTTATGTTTTACCTGAAACAAGCTTTCTGTGTTGAATGCTACAGCGGACTGGCTAGCATCTTAGCTTCAAGTTACCTAATATCTGACCACATTTGTAGGCCAGGCTGTGAGCCTAACACTTCCTTTGTTTCAGCCAGAATTGAATGAAAGGAACTCCTGAAAACTAAGCTAACCCTTTTTCTTTCAGCTTTATTCTGATTTATACATTTCTCAGCCATTACTCATTTTTCACTGTAAAAACCAAATGAAACTTCACTGCTGCATTTAATATCTCTGCATCAGGGTCTATACACGTTTACCTGCTGCTACTTTTAAAGGACACTAAACGCAATAAGCTTTAAAGCTTGAACCTTCCTCACAGACTCCTAAAACCCCTTTCCCCATTTTATTTGTTTTTATTTACTTGTGCTTATTTTCAATAGAGCATTTTTAGTGGTTATTATTTAATAAAGGGCACATTGTTTTAATTTGTGGTCGTTTGTGGTTATTTTATGCAGTAAATGTTTAATCACTCAGGTCAGATTCATCCTTTTTGGTTGATGGTTGCATGAACAGAGACATTTTCTCTAGTTGGTGAATAATCGCTAGGCGCCAGGTAAGAAAAAATAAATTGTGACAAGGGTCAAAAATTAGGATGATTTCACTGTGACTGATCATTTCTTGTGATTCATTTGTGGCATCAGCCTCAAGCTTTATTTTAGAACCCACATTATTGAATACAAATGCCCAACTAACCATATTAAATTATGTTTTAGTGTTTTCTTTTTAAATTGTTCCCAAGTCCTCTTCACTCCTTGGGGTGTTACATCGGGGGAAATGAGCCACAGTTAATATGCAGTTCAGTGATTGGGATGCATGGTTGTTTTAAATATCACTGATGTGTAACTAAATTGCACATTTAAACAGTCAGCAATCCTTTGTCATGCTATTTGGTGTCTCTTTTATTCCACCACCATCTTTGACTTTACATTGAGACTGTAACACGAGTTTTTGTTCTTTAAAACAGAAATACAATGCCCTTCCTTTCTGCGCTCATGATTGTGATTGGTCTGCTACCTTGAACCCTCCCCTTTATATGTGAGCGTTCACAGATTCATGATCAGTTACAGCTCGATTGCGTTAGTGAGTTGATAACCAAAAGGACACAAAAACCTCTTCCTTACCCTCCTCACACATCCTGAGATGGTTAGTAGCAGTGCTGGGACTTGAAATTGTTTGATTAGCTTAAGAGTTTTAAATGAAATATGATATCTAACCCTAACCCTAGGGTTTGACTGGGTTAACCCTAATACCATAACCTCAGGTTGAGTTATTTTATAAATACATTCTTGTCATGATTCTGTGCACCAGCTCTGGTCTAATTGTCAGATCATCTCCACCTGCTCCGCTCTCATTATTTCCACCTGCACTCCTGCCTATATACACCTGCCTTTGACCAGAAACTGGTGCCAGATTATTTCGATTAGGTGAGTCTAGTCCAGCAAACCTGTTTTTTTGTCTGCATGTCTAGGATCCTTTTGTCTCCTGATTATCTGAGCCAGCCTGTACCTCATCAGATCTGTCTGTATTCCTGCCGTGACCTGTTTTCCACGCCTCTGACTTCGTCTCTGAATTCTGCCTTGGAGTCACCTCTGTCACTGTGAGTAAAGTTACACCCCTCAAGGGTTCGGATCAACCTACTCACCTGCAGTGTTCCAGTTCGGCTTTCTCGTCAGACGGCAACAACTCCCACAAACTGGCTCCCCATCAGTTCCTCTGGGCTTTCCTCCAAAACCCTCTGGGAAGAAACATTCACTGAGGCAGACTCCCGCTGCTGTCCCTGTTACCGAAAGTCCTTTCAATAAACTGTTAATCTGATTCTTGTTATCTGGCTTGAATTCTGGGTCCTCAGTTTCACGACCATTACAATTCTTGTATTTAGAATGGAAGTTGTTTGTATTTATCCCATATAAGTACTGAAGTAACTGTTTAACCATGATTTGAGCTTGAATCACACTTTCATATGTTGTTCTAGCAAACATCTACTTTGGTGTGTTTGCAGGAAAACACAGAACATTCCAAAAGTTATTAGAATTAATATGAAACAACTTTAATTCATGCAAGAGAATAAGAAGTGTGATTATTACATGTATTTTCTGGTTGATGATTAGTTTTTATTAATCCTTTCTATAATTAACTCAGGAAAGTGCTGATAATGTTTGTGTTAATTCAGAATTTATATTAATTCTAAGTTACATACAGAAAATTAAAGACTTTCACCTTCTGAGTTATTTTTAAACATTACAAGTGTCATGATGGGTTTAAGTGCGCTAACCCACATGCAGAACACCAACACGGAGACTGGAAAAAGTTAAGAAGTTT
>JAUZNJ010033437.1:0-13164 GCA_034780135.1 Jordanella pulchra
CCTCGGCATCTGAATGGGATATCTGTTGGCAGAAAGTCACACAGCATTAGAGCAGCAGCTGCCTGTGATGACACTGCCCACAAGTGTTTGGTTAGAGATCTAACAAGAGCCTCTCAGCTCTCAGTTGATCATTGTGTCCTGATGTGTAGATGCAAAGAGCATATCAAATGGAGGATGGGTAAGTGAAGCACTCTGACCCCCATCTACCAGATTACACTGAACACATTCCCTGCTACTCTTGTCGAGGTGCCAGTTCAGGATAGCAGCTCATACAGCGCTGCAGGAAAGTGTTGAAGAGTTTTCCATACTCATTAAAACACTGCAGGGCTTTTCCACTCAAAGCACAGGATTTGAAAGCACAGAAGGACCACTTCATCTCAGGTCCTGACCTGACAGATTGGTCTGAGAGCCATCCTGCATCACACTGCTCGTATCCGCTGAGATAGGCGGCGAGGAGCTGCTCAGGGGAGGCGATTTCAGCGCCGATCTCCTTACACGCCGCTGTGGCACGCTCAAAGGTAAAGGCGTACCGGCTGGATGCATCCCGGTAATGAAACACCACACCTGTCACACACAGAGTGAGAGGGTTGTTGGAATAAGGATCCTTCTTTCCATCATCATCCTGTAAATCATGCAGAAACAAGCCATGATGATGGGGATCCTTTATCTGGATCAACAACCTGTTTTTTTTTTTTTCCACAGATGCTGTTAGAGAATTAAAACATGGTCTTTCACAAGAGAACTGCTAAATTATCTGATTAATAGCTGAATCATAATTACATGTTTAAAGTTCAATTTACCATTCTGATATTAATATAATGTAAACCCTGAAAAAAGGTTGAACCTGGATACAAACAGTGACATAGAAATAGATAACAGTTAAATAGACTGGGTGGCTGTTAACTAAATAAATGAGACCATTGGAGAGCTGATTGGCTTCTTATATTTCAGATACAGTTATTATTATATAAGTCTAGTCATAAATGAGATTAAATAAGTAAATAAACCAACAGCACTTCAAGTTTAAGAACCATTATGAAGCCTTTTCTGAGTCGTTCACCTTTATTTTAGGCTTTTGAAACAGATGCTTAAAGCAGAGGTAAAGGCATTTCTATTTAGAAGGAAAAAAATGTCCCAGAAGTTTTAGATTCTTGTTGTTTCCTATTATTTGTTTTGTGTGGGATAATGGTAAAAGGATTTTACTTACAAAATGTTGAAATACAAAAGAGGAATGTGAAAACAGTAATAATGAAAGGGAGGAAGTAAACTGAACTGTATTTAGGTCAATTTCACTTTCCTGAATATTGTTTTTTAATTAAATGTAATTATTTTATTCTACTGGCAGCCGCATGCAGTCAGAGAAAAGACAGCAGAGAGGAGACCTGCTCTGTTTTAACTCAGCTAATGTACAACTCATGAAGATTCCACCCTGGATAACAAAGCAGGATTTAAAGGTAATGTAAATATAGTTTTTAATAAAGTCTCCTTTTTTTTAGGGAACTGTTGCACTAGAATAATTTCCTGATTACCAGACAGCTTGGATCACCGCTCACTTTATGGTGCCTCTGATTACTTTCGTTTTGGTAAAATCAGATGCTCAGGGGATGAATTCAGACAATTCAGACATTTTTTCATAAAATAAGGTTAACATATGTTGCATGTTAACAACATTTTAATGACAGTGACATAATTAATATTTCCACCACCACAGTTAAAAAAAATCCCAGAGGAAACCATTTGAATTAATTTCAAGGCAGCATCAAGTATCAAACTGCTCATAATTTATTTTTCTTTGAAACTAAATAAAAATCTCTGTGCTTCTCACCCTTGACCTTGACCTGGACCACGTCATCAGCGTCCTCGAGCCCCTGCTGCACCTCACAGCGATAAAAGCCGGTGTCGTTCTGCCTCAGGCTCTCCAGCCGCAGGGTGAGGTCTGCAGGGGAGTAGGCGTAGTTAAGCAGCGAGGCTCTGTCTTTGTAGGCCTCGCTGACTCTGACCTTATCGCCTCGGGCCACCAGGATCTCCGTCTCTTCACCGTCCCGGAGAACGCTCCATTTGACCCGGGGCACAGACAACACGGCATGGCGCCCGTTAGTGGAAGGGGACGGCGGCGGGTGGGCCAACGACACCAGGCAGGGCAAAGTGAGTGAACCCCCCAACACGGCGTCCACAGGTGGAGAGCTGGGGATGGTGATCTGGAGAAGCTTGGAATCATCTGAGGAGTGGAAATGAATCATGGGTGATATGATCTTTTTCTGTACCCTAAAAAATACCCAAAAGACTGAAAGTCAAATCAGAACACTGTAAGCCGTGGTTATAGTATGGTTAGGGAAAGAGCCAAGAATGTATAAAAACTTTCTATCTTATTGCAAATATGTAAGATGGTACAATGGCTTTTGAAAAACATGGAATACTTAGGCCTCTATATCTCCTCATCATTTTCTTGGGCCCAGAACAGCTGAGCCCCAGTGAAGAAAGAGATTCTTATTCCTCAGAAAGCTAAACAGGGCCGGTCTGTCAACCATGTCGTCATAAACATTTACTGATTCTCATTCTGAAAGTCAAATCATTTTTTAACAGCACATCTACTGAGGAGGGAGGATCACAGGATGTCAAACTCCTCCCAGTGATTAATTAACAGAACCTCAAACATCACAGAGAGAAAAACCGTCAACAACTTAAAGCAAAAATCTGCAAGAAAGTGAAACTACTAACTACATGTTTACACATCTGTCAAAAAAAGTTTTCCTATTTAACCAATCTTAAAGATGGCCTTCACAGTGCACACATCACCAAACACACCAGACGGTTTAATATTTCAGTCACTGGGGTTTGATAATATCACAGGTGTGATCAGTAAAGGCGTGTGTACCTGAGTCATGGTGGGGAGTCGAGGACGACGGCAGGACGAGGAGACAGAGGGTAAACAGCAACAGGTATGAGGAGATATTCAGGCTGCAGAAAAAGAGGGAGGAATGGAGACAAGGAGCTTTTAGAAGAAGATCACATCATTCTTGGCTGCAGAGTCTGAACAAGGGCTCTGCTGTACAAAGTCTTAAAGCTACAATATTGCAACATGAAACACTGAAATTTCACTTATGATGTTGAAAAGCAACCATTTCGCAGACGGTATTTCCTGCAACCAGTTTTTGACAATGTTCCAAAGTTCATCCGGCGGTTTTAATAAAAAAGGGATAATTCCTCTGTGTTAACTGTGGTGAAGTACAAGTATTGCAGACTTCAGTTTTAACGGTTTTAAAGCTGAACATTTCTAAGAAATGATTTCAATTAAAGGAAAGAACTTTAAATGTTCGGCCTCCAATCTTCATGTTGTCTTTGCAACAACAAAACCAGAACAGCTGCTTGACAACCCATTTCTTTTGACACTTTATTTTAATTCTGGTTTTGACTAAAGGCGCTATGACTCTGAAATGGAGTAATAAGTTCCATTCCAGCCTTTTTAACAGCTTTAAATCACAAACACATTGATCTAAAAAGCTGGTGTCCTGCATCTGTACGCTAACATCTTAGATGCTTGATCTTGTTCAATCAGTCATAATCTATATCTTATAAACGGCGGTGAGGATTGCAACATTGACTGGTGAAATTACAACTGTTCTGCTCTTTCTCCGGTATTACAGAACGGATCAGTGCTGCTATTATCTCAGACGAGAGATCGACTGATACAGATTATTTTAAACCGCTGCAGATGTCGATTATCATGAAATGATTTCCGATATTTGCTGATATTGCTTTTGTTTTTCCTCCAGTTACAGGATAAAAATGGTACATTGATAAATTGTGTGACACAGGTTTCCAAATGAACAAAAAAGAAAGATTAGTTAAATCAAATAAAGCATTAACAAAAAATATTCCGAATGGATGTGACAGCAATGCACACGATCTCAAGGGATGGCTCCTGAGTAAACTAATGAATTGGCGAATGCATGCGCGCATCGCCCAATACCAATACAAGAAATTAAAATATGCAATTATCAGCCATAACATCAGATTGCTGATGTATTTTCTGTCTCTACTCCCTGTCTGGACATCCATCTCTGTCCATATCCTCCATTAGCTGAGAACAAGACACAATATTTGGACTTTTGTTTACTGTTTGAGAAATAAATTATAACTCTACAAATAAACAAAACAAAAAAAAAACAATGAACTATTAGAGTAGAATAGAATAAATCTTTATTGTCTTTGGCTCACAAGATAGGCAGTACTAAAATACAAATTCTGTCAAGCCAAAACAAAACATAAGTGCAGATAAAATACCGTCCAATAAATACATGAAACTAGAACAGTTCAGGTCATATGAGTGGATAACTTGCTTTGAATTCAAAAGATGGCATTTGGGACAAAGGATCTTTTTAGGGATTTCACAGAAAGGCAACGAGGAGAGTTAATATTTTTGATGGAAACCTGAGAGCAGAATCACCTGAACAATAACATGCTTTAAACATCTATTTTATTTTAGGTTTTCGTAGCAAGTAAACCTGATACTGAATACTTGCAGGCTGAATAAAGCTATTTAATTATTCTTTTTTTTTAAGACTCATAATAGCATGTACAGGATTTTAACAGGCTTCAGTTTTGATTTTTTTCAGTTAGTGAGCTGGGATGGTTGGGTTGGTGGGGTGAGAGAATGTATCATGGCTAAAGCAGCCCCATGGGAAAATGTGTGTGTGTGTTTGTGTTTCTGTGTGTTTGCTGAAACACCATCCGGACTGAGACAAGCCAAAGGACTGTCTGTGTGTCCTTGGAGCTTTCTAGCTGTTGTGAGTCAGACTTCGGAAGCTGCAAAGCGTGAGCTGAATTCTGATGTCCACTTCAAACTTCCAGGAAGATCAGCGGCCATTTTTACCTCATTTAAATCAGATTTACAAATCAGATTTACATCAGACATCCCAGAGAAAGTTTATTACAAGGCTTTTTAACTGATATTCAGATAATTAACTATTCACTGTTTCTGACTTACAAGACAATAAAGAAGACAAATGGACTTTTTGTGATGGTACCTGTTGCAGCCAAGAACGTTTTGAAACTACATTTAAAGATAAACTGCTGCATGTAAATTAAAACTGTCAGAGGTGTTGATCATTTGTGTGTAAGTGAAAGCAAATTTTATTTCAGAGTCATAAGAAAGATACTCGCAGTGGGTAGCGCTGTTGCTTTGCAGCAAGAAGGTTCTGGGTTCGGTCCTGGCCTGGGGTCTTTCTGCATGGAGTTTGCATGTTCTCCCCTGTACATGCGTGGGTTCTCTCAGGGTACTCCGGCTTCCTCCCACAGTCCAAAAACATGACTGTTAGGTTAATTGGCATCTATCGATTGTCCTTAGGTGTGAGTGTGTGCATTGTTGTATGTAATTGTGTGCCTATTTGTTGCCCTGCAACAGACTGGCGTCCGGTCCTTGGTGTACCCCCGCCTTACGCCCATAGTCTGCCGGATATAGGCACCGGCCCAACCGCGACCCTGACGGATGAAGCAGGAGAAGATGGATGGATGGAAGAATGATACTTTTATGTCAGACATTTAGTTAAATCATATTTATTAGTTGCAGCATGAAGCTATATAAATGCAAAATGTTAAAAGCAGATAGTCAAACACAAGCAGTTTAAACTTTCCCGTTTAACACCAAGAAAAAGCCTTTCTATGAGTGTTTGAGGACGATGCATACAAGATCAGAGTTCTGCAAGACAGCATTTCCTTCAGATTGAAAGGAACATGACTCATGCTGTGATGAAAGGATTTAAAATGTTTTGAGGGTTTCTTTGTAGGCTAGAGACCTAATCAAGACAGGATTAATACATAATCACTTAAAGCTTTTCTAATGCCTAGACTTAGTTTTGACATTGCTAAAAGAAAGCTTTGGAAATTTAGAGTCCACAGGGGAGCTAAAACTGAAAATAAATAACTAAAGACCACTGTTGGTTGCTGAATATTAATAAACATTAGCTATAAATAAGTAGAAGAAACAGAGAAAGTAAGTAGCATGTGTAGAGATGGGATGCTGTACCACCAGAAACTAAATTTGTTTGCCCAGGTGGAATCTGTATTTATGTTCTTGAATAGATTAATTCGTTTATTTTCACTTTTGGTTCTATAATTTATTTTCAGTTCAAACATTTCATTTCTACGTTAGACATCCAGGTCCCGTATTTCCACAGTAATCCAACACAGATTGACTGACTTGTATAAGGGGCAGTTCTTTTGAGAGAACTGAATCAGAAGAATCGATTCATTAGATTAGATTTGTTTAAAAGATGACCAAATCCTGCTGGTCTATACAAAGTTAGGTTTCTCTTACTCTGCTCTGGAATCGGACGTCATACAGCATCAGCTGTTCTGTCTCTCCCTCCCAGTTTAAATGCCGAATAAAAAAACGATCTTTAGTAACTGTTTGTTCCCTTTTTAAGTGCAATTATTTTAGTAAAATTTATAGTGCTTTGTTGATTTATAGTTTTTTGTTTTGTTTTTCATTTGTAAAATGTCCTAATAATAATAATTATTAACATCAACTTTAAATATCAGCCACAAGATTCAGCTGCACATATCTGCGCTTGGTTAACTAATTCCATCAGTATAGGCAGTGGCCTTAAAAACCCTCTATTGGTCGTTCTCTTCCATGATTTTTTTAAAAATGGGTTGAAATAATCTCTCTGTCTGCAACTGGATAATAAACAATAACAAAAGCATAAAATACAAAAACATGAGGCAGTAAATCTAAAAAAATGGATGAACTAAATCTCAGTATTCTTACAGGCCAGAGTCCTTACTGACAGACTGAGCCCACTTACCATCAGCAAATTTCCATAAAGCTTGGAGGCCATATAGACAGAGGCAGAGGGGAGAGGCGGACAAAGAGCTGGATTTCCCCACCAAAAGATGCATCCAGGCAACATCTCAAAGACAAAGCCAGGCATCACAAAGTGGCTGAATAGTAAATGACTTCACCTTGAGGTAAAAGAGGTTAAGGCCAAGAGAGGATGTTTGACTACTGAGTCTGTAAGACAGGGTCAGTTGAGGCAGCAAAGGAGGTGGAGGGAAAGGAAGGGGTGATCCACATTCTTAAAGGACGGCACCAGCTGCACCACAAACGGTTTCCCAGTTCGTCACTTTCAAGAGTGAGTGATGATAAGGATGGTGCTCCTGCAGGTAGTTCAGTTCAGCCTTTGAGATATTTTATACATGTTTTAACCTGTTAACTGGCCACACCAAAAAAAAGAAAAATCTGACTTGAAATGTATTAGTTTGACAGAAAATCATCAGGCCCAGACCAATTTAAAAGAATTATAAATGACTGACATATTTTTTCACATGAAATGTACAAAAATCTCCTGTATGTGTATGAAAAATAGTTCAGTAGTGTACATTCATTCTAAGTATTTTCATTTTAAAAGTATCACTATCGTTTCTAGTTACTTGTAAAACATGTATCCCTCTTATCTTTATCATGATAATAACAACAATTAAATTATTAATTAATTAATTAAATTGTTAATACATTCTTGCAATATTACAATTAAACCTTTATATCACTTTCTGGGTTGCTGTGTTTGTCAAAATCCATGGGTGTTTTGGTTTTCTTTTGTGTTTTGATATATTTTCAAGTTCTTTATTGTTCCTTTGAGTTTGCTATATCCAGTTCTTGTCTCTGTACATATTTATGTTTGGGTTTCACCAAATGACTTTGCTACATTCTGTTTGGTTTCCTATTATTTGTCTTCCTTTCTTAGTGTATTTTGGTTTGATCTCTTATGTTAGTTCCAGATTCCTTCCCATTCTGTAACATCTGTTCGACATCCCATTTGTTAGCACAATGGGTTCATTTGTCCATTCCTGCCTTAGTATTTAAGCATCCAGGATTCATTGTCCACTGCTGGATTCTTACTCTCACATCAGTTTCATTTTCTGTTCTCTGCCTGTCTGTTTCCCACAGTCACCTAATTACTAAAAAGAGTCCAGATCTGTGTTTTTAACCTTGATATAAACACGATCATTCTGTGGAGACTTTAGATATTTAATACAAAAGATTAGAGACCAAGCAGCATCATAAAATGAATAAGGAACCTACCAGACAAAGATAAAGACCTGGAGAAGTTTAACAGCACCTCAAATTTTTATCTCCCACTGCGATCTATGATGGATGTGGTTCTACTGCCACTGATGTCTCCACTGAAATACTTAACAATGGCACTACCATCTTATCTCTTATTTACATGCAGCCTTTAGCAAACTGAAAAAGAAAGTACAAACAAAGGCAGAAACTGCAACAGGACAAAATGGTAAAATGACTCTAGAAACACCAAATCCTTCACATGGATGAAGAAGCCATACTGTGTATCTATTTTTTCTGACTGAATTCATAGTTATGCTGCTATAGGCTTAGGCTGCTGGAGGACACAAAAAAACTTTTTATGACTCTGCTTGATTGTACTTCTATTCTTCAATTTTGCATTACATGTTAGTTTAAGCCATAACCTTGTGTTCTCGGCTTTTTCTCATCATAATAGCGTCATCTGGCTCTATTATACTCCATTATACTGGCTGTGACCTCCTCCTGGAGAGAGATATCAGCAATACCTCCCATTGTGGATGATAAAGGTTGTTTTTAGTGCTTACTGCTTCTCTCATAGACATATCTGTGGGCTCAGCTTTTACTGCGACTAACAGTCTAGATGATTTGATTGAACTGTCTCTTTAAAGTGCCTTGAAATGACATGTTGTGAATTGGTGCAAAATAATCAGACTGAATTGACCTGCCTCGCTCTGTTACATTCAGAAGCTGTATGTGGATATTTTCGGATAAAAAAAGTTACATCAGCTGCTCCTAATTTTTCAAACTATGTGCTAAAAATAGCTTGGCTTTTGTCCGATTAATATACAGATAGAAAACTATTGGCTGGGATTTTCTTCAGAATTGTCAGATTTTTACAAAATAAACAAAGATAAAGTGAATATATATAGATAGTGCTGACAACTCTGGGGTATTAATAGTCATACAGAACTGAAAACCTCTAAATGCAGATAAACTCATTGACACTGGATGTCTTTCACACATGTAACCAGGAAACAAATACTCCTTTTAACATCACTGTCATTCAGATTAGAAAATGGGTGCGGGACCCCTTGCTGGGCTCCAGTGGACCCAACCTGACCTCTGCGGCACCCCTGTGTTTTCTCACGGCAAAGACAACCGCCGTTACATTGCTCTATCCCTCTGCAGCTCCTCTCCACTCCTGCCCACCAGTCGCACATCACACCACCTCAAAGGAAGCCCATCTCCAGGGGCAACCTGAACACCCTCCCCGAAGGACACAATTTGACAGGAAGCAAGAAGCAAACGGGGAGGGCTAGAAGCAAAGGAGAACTCAAAAGAGAATAGAGGTAACAGCAAGAAAGAAAAGAGACTCCGTACAGCATGACTGAGTCCTGAGAGAGATGTTAAGTTCACAGGAATGATTTGGAACAGCTCACCAGCCAGCTCCTATTAGCTGCTAGTTGCTGACTTGCTGTGCAGTAGGACAAAAACCTTAAAGCTTTGACACAGACTAAAAGCTTATTGGCCCTGATCAGATGCAGAGAGGAAAACTACAATAGACTCAAAACTCATACAGAGATTCTGCAGGCTGAGCAAAATTATTTAAATTAGCTATTACATACATTCATAGACTGTTTATCTATATCCATCGAGAATAAAGCAAATGTTTGGATTTGGCAACCAGTTCAGCTCTAAATAAATATGGTGCATTCTTCATCACTAAAGATGAGCTGATCAGTTGATCATCGGCACAGTCAGCAGCCACAGGAAACTCAGTTTTTACCCTACTAACAAAAACTTTAAGAGAGAAAACAATGATGAAGTAACCAAAATGTAAGTGGAAATGTCAAACAGATTTGACCTTTTTTTGATGTTTCAAACAGCTTAAATCAGCTAAATAAAGGCGGCCTGTCGATGAGCAGTTAGCTTTCCTTAAGTTTCTGCTTTCTTCTACCAACTTACAGAGATAAATCTTTCAAATTAAAGGCAGATGTGTCAAAAGTATTCAATTCACTTAAGTGCAGATACAGACGTACAGATAGCTGTTTTAAAAAGACCTTGTTCAAAGTAAAATTACCAATTGATCTCCTTTATTTAAGTTAAAGTTGGATAGTAAAGAAAAACGTTTTTGTTTGGGTTTTTTTTGCAAAAAAGTGATGCAAAATTACTAAACACTATTCTTAAGAAACAGCTCTTTGCAGAAGAGGGTTCATTTTTCTCTCTTGCTCACAGTGTTGGTAGAGACTACATGAAAAACACGGCCTTGGTCTAATTTTGATTTAAATTAAAATTTCAGACAGGATAATATAGACTGAATCGAACTTCTTCATAAGGAGATTTGATATTTTGGAAACAGTTCACCTATTTGTAATATTAAGTATTAGGAAAAGTTTAAATCTAGCTGTAAAATATATGTGCAATGATAATAAATATAAATAAATAGTATTTCCCATAACTTCTTAATTTACACTTCTTACTTCTTATTGCAAAGAACATTTTTTTCCTCCATTTAAATTTCTATAATGTCTAGTTGAAGTACTCTGGGAAACGGTCAGCTCTCTTCCCTATGACTGTTTTTAAAAAAACAATACTAGACTATTATAATTTTCTGAACGTTTTCTTTTCAACATTTAAAGTCAACATCATTAAAAGTAAAAGAAAAAATATCCTTCAGTATATATAAAAATTAAAATGACTTAACTAACTTAAATAACCCAGAAATCAGTTAATATTCCAATTTCCTAAGATGCATTTGTGCTTTAGCCTTCACTAAAATGCTTGAAACAAATAAGCAAACATGTTAATGGCTCATATATTCACCAAAGGTTCCCAAACCTTTGGTGAATATATGAAATTCAAGGACTTTTTAAGGACTTTTCAGAACCAGTTCTGTCAAATTTAAGGAAACTAATGTCGTGTCTGTGACAGACATGTTTCTGGGATTTTATATGTATGAAAGCAATGGTTTGCAGCAAAAAAGCTGCTGTACCGTAGTTTACAAAACTACCAACCTCTTCAGACATTTAGTCGTGATAAGCGTTTTCCAGCTTAAGCGAGTGATGGGGATGACAGGGGGCAGTCAGTGTTTACAGCAGTGCTATTTTTAAAAGGTCCTGAAGGGGGAGCACCACTTAAAATTAAATAGTGCTGCTTCAATTTATTTATTTCTAAATTAAGTTCTGTACTGAAATTATCAGTCTTGGTGTTTTCTCTAAGTATTTTTTTACATCAAGCCAATAGGAGGTGATTAAAAAAGATTAAGTGGGCATTTTGGGTGAAACTGGAGTTTTGTTTTTGTTAATCAAGAGTTATATGGTTGCTAATCTTCTTTCAACGCAAAGCAATGTAGGTGTTGAATCAGCCTGAGTATAGCTAACATAAATACGACCTGGAAAAGGCTTTTCCCTTTACTAAAGGGTGTGAATAAATGGTAACTGTACATGCATCATTAAATATTGAAAAATGGTTCAGAAAGTGTTGTTTTTATTAAAATGAATTCTGAAGATAATATTCATTTGAAACAAATCTTCAAATATTATTCAGCCCTGAATATTGATTTAAATATTTATTCTTTTCGTTAAAAAAATCAATCTAGAGAAGCTGAAGGCACAAAATCACAAATTTTTAAGTGTAATTTACCTGTTGTGTACAGGTTATCTCACATCTTTCCCGCGTTTCACCCCTAGACAGGAGAGAAGAATCGACCCTCACAGATTAAAAGCGCATATGGATGAATATTTTATGATGTAGATATTAGGGCCAACTGAAGTAGGTTTCATTCTGTAATATAGCTACTATTAACAACATGCAAATTCTGAATCAGCAATAAACATCATATTGCAGTCAGCCAAAGGAAATGAGTTGACATCAACTATTGCATATTTATTAAACATGCAGTCAGATTTAGTATTGAATATGACAGAAAACAAGCTACAGAAAACTATCATTCTTTTGTGTACTGAAATATATCTATATTCAAAATATTGCATTGTGTTGTACAATAAAGTAATATTATAGAAAAAACTGACATAGTAGCGTTTTTTTTTATTCCCTTTAACTTAAAAGATTAAGTTGATGATAGTTGTCAACTATAACATCCCGAGGTAACTGAGGAGCTACGATGACACAATGGGGCAATTCTTTCATTATGTTAGAAACTTGTACGCAAATGTTAAATAATGAAATTGAAAAATGACCAATCTTCTTTCAGTTTTAGGCAGTTTTGTGATGAGTTTATGCAATATGGCTGGAAAATGCAGCTTCACGTTGTCTACTTTGCACCTGCCTGAACCGCAACCCATGCATCCTGAAAGCAGCGCCGACTGGATGACTCTGACTCAACGTGGCTGGCAATACAAGAAGATTTTAACATTTTATATGACGTTACCATAAGGTTAACAATGCTGACTGCAATAATGCAGCGATGAACAAACAAAACACTTGATACGTTGCCAGTTGTGATCATCTGTCTGGATTTTTTTTATCTCCTAAAATACATTGAACGACTTTTAAGGCAAGATTCTGTAAATGTTTTTTTTTTTTTTCAAAACTTGTAAGGGACTTAAACTTTTTTTTAATTCGCAAATTTTCGATGATTTCAAGGACAGCGGGAACCCTGGTCCAAGTAAAATACAAAAGAAAAGCAACATTTGTTTAGATTCAAGCTTATAGGAAGAAAAAGAAGGGAAAAAAAACAAGAACGATTGCTTTATCAGATGCATTGAATTAAAACGACTTACTTCATTTTCTTGAAGGTTGAATTTGGTTTTCTCTCCTCTGTAAGGGACCTTCAGGCAGGTGCAGCCCTTGCCTGCTTTGAGATCTTCAGACGGGTTGAAGAAGCCGAGGCGGTTCTCCACCAGGAGAAAGAAGGAGGGAGGGAGGGAAAATAATCTGGATGGGAGTTGAAGATTTAAGACCCCTGTATGCTCCCCTGTGCTTCCCCCTCTTGTCTAAGAAACCTGAAACACGCAAAGGTCAAAGCCTACGTGACAACAACTAATAGTGTTATTTTATGAAAAATTCCACAAGCAAAAAATACAAACTCAGATGTTAATTTTGTTCTCGCTCTTTTACGGTCACTAGGGGGCAGTATATGCCCCCCTAGTATATAT
>JAUZNJ010033438.1:0-13164 GCA_034780135.1 Jordanella pulchra
CCCTAAAGGGCGCGCGTCACATTTTGAGAGAAAAAAAAGACTTTTGTATGCGCCTTATGGTCGTGAAAATACGGTATATTTGCTTGCATTGTGTCGTTGACTCTACAGCAATCTCTCCTACTAGGCACTCATGCAGTGACAGTGGAGAGGAAAACTTCCCTTTTAATAGCTAGAAAGTCCAGGAGAACCAAACTCAATGTGAGTGGCCTTCTGCCAAGGTCAACTGAGGCTTCAAGGAGACAGAAGTATGTATACAAAAGGGACATGGATGAACAGATCCACGAATACTTTTCAAGAAAATGTGAAGGTAAACTATCTCCATTTTTAGCGTTTTCTAGGAAAAAAACAAGCAGTCGAGCCATGAGCTGATTTTCATGTCAAAAGGATTGATTTTTTATGTCAAAAGACAATTACTGTGTCTAGGAAAACAGGACAAAACACTGAAAAGATTCAATATAAATTTGATGTTTCAATCCTCTCACAGCCAGAATCAGGCAAAATTAAGCTACTATAATTGAGAGAACATGAAGTTGGGGATTGAACTAGCAAATAGCGCAGAATGGAAGAATAGGGATAGATTATACCTATAGAGATACAGGATACATCAGCCACTAAAAGCTTATCGAAAAGTAAAGTTTTAAGCTTAGTCTAAAAAGTAAACAGGATTTCTCCCTTGTGGACTAAAAGTGATAGTTGGTTCCATAGGAGACTGGCTTCATAAATAAAATATATTACAAAGTAATTACAGAGCAAACAACAAAAAAGAAGACTAGGTGTAAATTTACACAGGGAAAATCTCCTCCTTGTGCACCCTTGATCCAGCCTATCATGTTCTTACCTCTGCCAATCATCATTCAAAACTCTGCATTAAAACCTCCAAAGCCAGGATGCTCTCCCTTGCCAGCCAAACTACAACCCTTCTTTGCCTCTTCACCCCCATAATTCCACTGGCCTCTCTGTGGCTTCCCTCATTTTACAGCGCTCATTCAACCAGCACAGAAATACGTCACTTACGTAGATCTGCTTAGATGCAAGTCTAACTGCGATTAATATTTTTTGCCATTTTTTATGTCATTAAAATATTCAAATTGCTGATTCTGAGGTGTGACCCTTGCTAGGTTAAATTTAAGTAAATGCAAATCAATCTTTCGAACAATTAAAACTCAAAGTTATAAAAGCGAAAGGCATCAAGGAAATGGTAAATAAATTAAAATATCTCAATTATAGGGATTGACTCAAACAAAAAAAAACGAAAGATAAAAACTATTGTTTCTTTTTTTGAATAATTGTATTTCCATGATGTTTGCCATTCACTATGTTGACAAACTAAATTTCCCAATGAATATGCAGCACTGCTTACTTATTACTGTGCTAAATTAGTACAGTTCATAAGAGGAGAGAGGGTATTACCCTCACACACTGACCCCAACACATCTACCCTATGCATATTATGGCTCTTTTATCAGAGACAAATAACACGTTCACATTTCAGCCTCATATGTCAACTGTAAGCATACATGCCCCCCCCCAATCCCCCAACCCGGTCTTCTTGACATTTCCAGGAATGTAATGTGATTAGAAAGGTAATGCCAATATTTGCAGTTGCGTCACGAGGGCCCAATCCAGGTCCGCCAATGCTGATGATAACAAGGTAGTGCAAGGGTCTGGACAATGAGGCCCTTGGGGTTACTTTGATTGAGAAACAGGCTCTGGCTGAGGAGGAAAAGAGGCGAAAAATGGATTTTTGCTTTTGCTAAGGTACAAGCATAGATGAGCAGACAATGGTGCATACTTGTAAAGGGCAGCCAGTGGGGAAATAATGGTAAACACACTCATTTTCCTTCCCCCTTTTACTTAGGGAGTCTATTTTAAAAATGTTTTTCAAGGCTTAAAAGATCACCTTGTTCTTGCAGTGTTGCTGTGAGGCACAATTGTGTGGTATTTAAGAGAACAGAGTCAAAACACAATTCCAAATCTGTGAAATGAATGACTTTGTTCTTGGTTACATATTCTTGTTTGGAAGGTGTGTGGGTGCTGTGGAATTGTGTGGCATTATAGGTGTTTTTTTATGTACCAGAGTGTGTTTGAGCCTGTGTACTTCCATCATAGCCAGCTCAGAACTCAGCTCTTGTTATATTCTTTTTTTTTTTCATTTATCTTCAAGTGAAGCCTGCAGCTGTTGGCAGAGTGCTACCACAACAGCTTTGTGACAGTCAACCTGTTAGTGAATAGTAGCTGCTGAAGAGGAGTGTAGCCCTTGTCCATTCAAACCAGGTGTAATCAAAAGCTTACTTTTGTCCTCCTTCCTGCTCTTCATTGTATCAAAATCGTTTTTGGTTCACATGCAACAGCACAATACACTAATTCAAGTTTAAAATCAAATAAGAAAATATATTTAAAGTTTATACTGTAAGAAATTCCAAATATGCAGGGAATGTTGAAAAATCTGTGATGGGTTTTCGAGGTTAAATAAAAAACCTCAGCATTTTAAATAAAAAAAAGATTACCCAAACTTAACTCTCGTCAACTGGGTGACAAGGAGTGAATACCTCTTCATAGTCACACTTTGAGCAACACAGATGTTCCCAATTTGCTTTCTAAATCATTAATGGCTGCTAGCAGATCCCATCTGGTATCATTAGTGTTAAGAGGAGGGCAACTAAGCAGTATAAATGCTCAATAATTGAACATTTGTTTAGAATTTTAACTGTTGGTCTGTTTTGAAAAGCCATTTTAAAAGAACATCATAAAAAGACAGAATACTGTTATGCAAATAAGAAGGTAAATTCCTCGTGGTTCTATCTATATATACAGTATTTAAAATGCTGTGTGGTCAATATCAACTGTTTTGTGGCCAAAATAAACAAATAAATGCTTATCCAAAAGAGTGAATAACTGTATTAAATACACACACACACACACACACACACACACACCCACACCCACACACACACACACACACACACACACGCACACACACACACACACACACACCCACACACACCCACACCCACCCACCCACACCTCCACACACACACACACAAATATTTATATATGATTCAGGCTAAAAGAGAAAAGAGAATATAAATAATAAGAGTAGGATATTGGAGATTTTTTTTTAAATGTTTTATTTCATTAAATGCAAAAACAACAGTTGAGAATCTATTTGTGTTTTTCTGCTCGTTATGATTTGTTTCATACATTTATTTTCGATTAATATTTTAATAAGTTAGATTAAAATATGAGTTTCTGCTTAGCTACAAGCAATGTAGCTACTGTAGGCAACCGATTCAATGACTGTCTATCTCAGGCAGCAGACAAATGCTCAGAGGGCTGGCACAAATCTTACCTCTCCAAGTCAGCTTAGTGCAACTATCATTCGTCAAAATCATCACATTCTGTATATATCAAGGAAAAAATTGTGTATGCCAAAATACTGAAAACATTGTGTATGCTGAAGTACTGAGCACCAAAAAAATATAATCAGTGTACAAAACAGTTATGGTGCATTGTCTTCATTTTGAGATTATGTATTGTCCAGTTTTAACAACACAACTGATTCAGACAGCTGCTCTTTCAAACCAGTCTTTGCGATGATCCTATCAAAGCCACCCTGTGTATGATAATCCCTTTTGCTTGTCCCCAGTCCTGGCTCAAGATGGGTGGAAATTTCCCTAGAGGCTGTAAAGCAGTCCTGCAAACTAAAGCCACTGAAATAAACCCTCTGATATTTTTTTTTACAGATTGTCTTTAACTCAAACTAGACATAATGCACACTAATTAAGGCATGACTTCATGAATTAAATCATTACCTCCAAAAAGGATTCTTATAAAGAGAGCATGTAAATGTGGAAGGTTATCCTATCATCCTATCCCTTAAGCAATTGTTATGCTCCTAAAAAATCAGGGTCTAAGTTAGTTACCATTACCCAGGCAACAGACCACAAGAAAAAAGGTGAAAAAATGTGTAAAAGGAAAACACACAGATGAAGGGGATGCACTTTGGCTTTGTCTCTCTAAAGTTACACTTTAAAGAGGGTGCTCTTAATTTACCTTCACCATAAGTAGAAAAAAAGCACTAAGCCTTATTTCTTACCTCCTGCCCAGCTTGAAAAATCCAAATTAACTCAGATTTATGTGCTTAGGTTCAAACTCCTGGTATTTCAAGAAAGAGAATGTGGATAAGGACTTAATATTAGTTAATGAGAAGATCACATACATGCACATCCACCACATTAGTTTGTTGATTGTTTATTTGTGATGCAGTTTTTCTGAACAACAGAAGTATCCTTTTTTGAAACATTTTTTATCTGCTCCTATAAATGATGAAAGATAAGTTCATTTTTTTGTTGTTTCTCCTGTAGTGTTTTAATCTACTGCTATCTACATATGCTTTGGATCAGTGGTCCCCTTTCAGTAATGCCACCTAAAGAAGAGAACAGCAAACAGTGTGGCATTAAACACAGAAATAAAAAGTAGAACAAAAAGAAAAAAATGTTTTATTACCTCCGCCAAGGAGTTTATGTTTTTAATCCAGTTTGTGCGTTTGTGTGTGTATGTGTGTGTTTGTTTGTTGGTTTGTTTTTCTGTCCGTGTACAGGATAACTTGAAAAGCTATGAGCAGATTTTAATGAAATTCTTACCAAAGGTGCACTTTAGTCCAGAGAAGAGTCCATCATAATCCGGATGCAGAAATTTTAAAGGATTCGTTAACATTATTTGGCAGAACAGTCATTTCCCCCCTAAACCAGAGGGTGGCAGCAGTGACTATTGACAGCTTCAGCATCGGACTCACAAAAACACAGAAGTATTATACTAAGGACAAAAACACAGGAAAGGTGAGTCATGCCTCACTTGAAATCTCAATCTATTGATAAGAGAAGAAAGTAGAGTGCAGAGTGAATGAAGGAGGTGAGAGCAGAACAAACACCAGAGGCTGCAGAAACACACTGTGCCTTATTTATAAATTTAAGAAAGGATTTTAAGAAAACTGTTACCAAAGGTGCACCTCATGCTAAGGAACAATTCATAAAGATTGGGTAATGATCCAGATCATGTGCAAGTTTTTGCTATAGGTGTAAGTGACAAGATGGGGCAAAATATGCTGCTTGGTGGAGGTGCTCTCCAATCGTTTATTCAAGTTTACACATATTATACAAGTGCTATTTTATTTTTGCACAACGTTTAGAAAAGCACAGGTAGAAGACCTCAAAGGAAATAACATAGACCCCGACTTGAGGAAATAAAAACTAATAACTGTCTGGAGGACCTGTGTTGAAAAACAATCTATAAATCAATAAGGGATCTTGCAAATTTTAAGAAACACCTAAAAGATATAAAAATAAAGTTCTGACAGTGAGGTTTGGTAAATTCTTTTACCAATTTCAAAAAGTTTAAATAAAAAGTTTCAGTTTAGATCTTAGTTACATTTCTGCTGTTATGTTTTGTCATTCAGACAATCAATGTTTCTGCAAAGAGTTGTTAGTTACACTTGCCAGCATAATCAATCTTCCAGATCCACAGCAACTCGAGTCCTTCCTAGTTCCTCCAAGATGGATTTAACTTTTGAGTCAGATTCTCTGTTCTGCAGCAGTATGAAACTTGGTATGCGTCTAAAGTTTTTCAGTCTCATAGTTGTTTGATTATCCTAGCAAACTCAGGTGTAGGACTAAAATTTTAGGTAGTAACTTCAAAGAATCCCACTTAAAGAAATAAACGTACCCTTTAATTTTTTTAAAGGGAAAAACACATTAGTTTAATTTTTAAATGCATCAAGTGATTATAAGGTATGTGAAAGGAATCTAACGGAACAACAGAATAAATAATTCATCATTAGCTTTTATTAATTTCACATGTTCCTTATCTCTTCCTAAGGCACAAGCATTGTGCTACCCACATCCTCTCCCTATTTACCCTCGTCCATTAGCCTGACCACTCTAATATCTACCTCAGCACAACATCCGTCAGAAGACACATTGTATTCAGAGATGACATTTGAAAAATTTGTGGTAATTTTTTAAATCATATAGTTAATAGCTGGGACAATAAAAGAAACAAACTGATCACAAAATGATTTAAAAATAATGTTGGCATAAATATCCAGCAGCTGATATCGCTGCCTTTAATGAAAATCCTGTCCTGTGTTTTGTCAAATAAGCTTAATACTTTACAGGCTTTGTGAAATGCAGGAAAACTGGGACCATTAATCTATTTTTTTTAAATAACACATTCCATCAATTTAGGTTTCTCTCTAGACAATTGGAATATGCTTTAATTAGACTGAAACTAGAATCGGTAATGTTACATTTAAAACGGTTTAGAATACTTAGGTAACTTTTAGAACCTCTGATTAATCGAAGAGATTAAGAACGAACCTGACGATGTGGTAGAGATGGCTTTTGTTTGTCAAACGACCGGTAGGCTGATAGAAGGTTATGTAAAATGAATTATTTGACTACTTTTTGATCTTGTTTTGAACTTGGAAGATTGGATTAAGTTCACTTTCATTTTAATCTAAGTTGAAATAGATTTTTAGTTCTTTTTTATCACTATTTTATCTGTAAATCAACATATGATTTTACAAACACCAAATTTTGAAGTGCTTTCAAGAAACAAACTATCTGTTGCCATCCATTGCCTTTAATGGAAAATGAGGGCTGTCACACTAACTTTTGTAGCTGGCTTTTAAATTAGAGGGTCAATGTTTTTTTAATGTTGAAATTTAACAATAAAATCTCAACTAAACTAAAGAGACACTGCTAAAAGAAACAACACAGTATAAGGATAACAAAGCTGGGGGTGGCCTAGTAGTTAAACAGTATGGCAGTAATTTCTTGGAGCAATTACAAAGGTTGGTGGGTTAAAACTCAGACTGCTACATACTGTCACTAAAACAAACAAAAAAAAGAAGAATGTAAAAACAGAAATTACAAATTTCCTCACTGAGGGATATTTTGTTTGCTAATAGAAAGTAGTGTTCTTGAGAAAGAATTATAAGATTCTTAGTTTCTTCGTTAAATTTTCTACATCAGCGCAACTTTCAGATAAATTCGAAGAATTCAGGATTCCAAGTTAACATAACTGAGTTCAAGTTCAGTTAACTCAAAAGCAATAATTTAATCACTAAATTAAAATATTTGAAGGACGTTTGTTGCCTCAAGTGTTGATGTTTTCCCAACTTTTTGTTTATTTATTTACCCTTATTCTTTATTATCTTAAATGCAGCTCTTATATTTGGAGATGTCATATTGTACGTTTACTTTTAACCGCATCACCTAAAACTGACATGATTTGTTCATTAAAACCATTTTAGGATTAAGCCTGGGTCTGATTTCAGATAAAAAAAAATAAACAAAATTCTGCACACGTTTTGCATCTTTCTTTAAATTTTGCTTTTAGTATATGTAATTAGGACACCATCATCCCAGTGCTGTTAGGGGTACACCAAGGATAACAACTGTTACTGTCCTAATGCTAACTACACAGCATATAAAAGGCTAACAAAAGCAATACATCAAGTATAATGGAATAAGCTCTCAAAATGTAAATGGCTATATATAGATTTTAATAAGTTAATTGGTATGACTGGAATTGTGGCATCCGTAAATGTAATTAGGTGGTGTGACACAACTGAAAAAAAACAAACAATAATTTCCTTGCTACAATAATGTCACAGCCAAGCCTGGACTTAAGCCATCTTGACAGAAGCACAGTCCTTCAAGCAGAACCAGTGCACCTGGCCATTTGTTTAGTGTCCTGCTAAAATTCAAGAACAGAGCTGTTATGAAAGAGAACATGCGGGAGTCCTGCCAAAATGTGTCCATATCAAACTCCCTACCAACCCCTACCTATAGATAAAACAGGAGGAACGAAATTAAGCCCCACATATACTGTAAGTAACACATTGACCTTTACATTTATGTTGCTTTCCAGGTGTATGTGTAACAGCAATGCATAAACAAGCTTCAGTCAACCTAATGACAGATTTAAAGGAAATACGAAAGTTGCCCCAAGCGTATAATTATATGGGGCAAGACAAAAGTATATGAAGGGCCCACTTTTTAACAGAGAAAAGCTTCACATCTCTCTTTAGGGCAAGAAGTAAACTGGATTACTGATAATTACTTAAAAACAAGTTATGTGTTAGCAACTATTTTGGTGCATTTCAAGAACACGATTTTTTCAATGTTTAATATAGCATAGAGTATAATATCAAATAGATTAAACATATTGTCCATATTTTAACAATACAACAACAAATTTATGCAGAGAAAATAGGTAAAAAAAAGATTACATATATAGAGATTAAATGGATATTCCCATCTTTATTGACATTAGTTATTAAACAGACATACAATGAGAAACAATGTTAGGTGTGAGGACGAAAAAAGGAAATCTTAATACTGGAGGTTTTGGGTCTGGTTAGTAACAAAAAATCTACCTCCATATTTAGCGACCTGGAATATAGCAGAAAATAAAGCCCTATTTTTGCCGACTAATTACAACAATATTAGTATAGATTTAAAACTTGCACCAGTCAAGGATTTTCTGTAACAAAACCCAGGGACAATATGTGTGCTTGAATGACTTCTATCACTCTTACATCAAGTATTTATTTCAAACTAAAGAGAAAAGCCCTTGTGTATTTGAAAACCCAGGAGGGAAGGCTTAAAATAAGTTCTTCTAGACTGACTTTTAGTCAGAATGGAGGAGAGAAATGATGAGAGAATAAATGAACCCAGGAAAGGGATTTGTACATTCTTACTGCAGGTTATTTTCTAATATGCTCTTGTGTTCTGCTCTATCTTATCCCCAGCTGGTCCAGGCAGATGGTGAAACACCCGCTGTGGTCGTCTCTGAGATTTCTGCTATTCAAAAAGGTTTTTTTTTCCCCAAACACTGTTGCCAAAATTTTGCTCAAGGGGGAATTGTCGGCTTTCTTTCTCTAATGTGGTGAGGTCATGACCTAACTATGTCAAGTAAAGATGATGTTACAATTTGGCTTCATATAAATAAAAGCAAACTGAATTTGAATTAAAGGCTCATGACAGGATTTTCAGGGGTTGCTTAGAGAAGAGTGGATGCAGAAACAGTTATGTGCACTTGTCTGTGAAGACTGCAGCTGTAAAGTATAAAAAGATCACTTTGACAGCTAGATGTCTGTCAAACCCAGTTCCACATTGTCTGAATGCCAATATGCCAAATCTGGCAAGTCCAGCCCTCCCAGCTAGCACAATATTTACAAAACTGTCAGTGCAAGGTTTTGCTACAGGCGTCAAATGGTAAGGCAATGTTATTTGCAAATCTCACTGAATCCACGGAGTCATTTTTTTTCTTAAAATACTTGTGTAACGAAGCAGAAAATGCACTTTTATTTGTAAATTTAAATTTAAACAAGTCCTTCACATTTTATGTCCCCTGTTTAATTGACATGCACAGGCGAGTTCTGCCTAGGGTTGGGCAATAAATCAATATCATTACATATTATTATAGACACCTGATCAATATCAATATAGACTAAGTATGATAAGAAAACAACTTCATCCTTCCACTGAACTCCAATGCAGAAACAGTTGCCCTTATGAGGGATGTAGACAGAGGAAGGGATGTAGCCTCTCAAACTCTCACAGCCAAACTATTTTGAAAGGTTAAGTTTAAATACGGTCATAACAGTTTAAATCCAGACTTCGCATCGTCATGCAACGGACAAGACATTGGAACAATTTTTATATTTAAAGGTGCACAACCATAAGAATCCATGGTAATAAAAAAAATACACAAAAGCAAAACTGCTAAAATACAAACGTACCATGCAGCTATGTAACCCATTAGTTGAAGCGTAAGTTATATTTCTGAAAGTTTCAGTTTCACTACACTCAAGCCTGACTTACACCAAGTTTAAATATACGCTTGAAGTGAGTTTACCACTACACAGAAATAGAAACAAAGACTTTTAGAAAGTGCTAGGAATTGCTTTTCTATAATCCATCCATCCGTCTTCTCCCACTTATTCCATCCGTGTCGTGGTGGGTCTTGTGCCTGTCTCCAGCAGACTATGGGCAAAAGGTGGGGTACACCCTGGACAGTATGTCACAGGGCAACAGGGCAAGTCTGAGACACACAATAATGCACACACACAATCATGCACACACACACTCACACCTAAGAAAAATTTGGAGATGCCAGTTTACCCAACAGCCATGTTTTTGGACTGTGGGAGGAAGTCAGAGTACCAAGAGAGAACCCACACATGCACAGGATGAACATGCAAACTCCACGCAGTAAGAACCTAACCTGATACCTTCTTGCTGCAAGGCAACAATCCTACCCACTGCTCTACTGTGTGGCCACTTTTCTACAATGGTAAATTCCTGTGACAATTGACACTGGATTAGCAAGCTTTCAAGCTCATGGAAACAATACAACATCCCGTGGTTAGTGCAGACAAACATCAAAAACAAATTTCAAATCAAAATATTGGTTTTAAAAAATAGGAATTTATTATTTTTGGCAAAATTGTTGAGTCCTTTTACCCAGTCAGTTGTAGTTTTGTCATCATCGAGCTTGGACAAAATCACTGCAAAAAATAAGAATTGCTGATTTTAAAAATTGATAAGCCATAAGTCCATGAAATCGTTTAGCAGCAAATACTGTGATGCTATTGTTACAGACACATAATTGGGAATACGGCAAGCTTAATTTATTGAAAAATATGACCCAAACAGCATATAAAGATATCTATACAGGTGAATCACTAACATTAATTAAAAGGGTTTTCCAAACATGGGCATTAAGAACTCTGAATTAACCTCAATATAATTTAAGAGAACTAGCATGAATCAAAAAACTAAGATAAAATCTAATAAAAAAAAGTATGTGCATTTATTTAAAGGAATACATTTATGGAAACGCCTGGATGATAAACTAAAAGGCTGTACTTCAATCAAAAGATTCAAAATGTTGCATAAATCTAAAACTATAGATGCATATAAAGTTACTGATAGGGATTCTTAAAATTTGTTTATTATGTAATAATGTTTGCCAAAAGTATTGATGTAAGATAAGAGACAAAAACTTGATAAATTAATAAGTACTTCTGTTAACTGGAAATTCTCATGGCAATTGGACAATAATGGATAATCTTCACAAGGAAAGACAACAATAGGCCATTACCTTATGAAAACATTGAACACAAAAAACAACAAAAAACCATTAAGGTAATCAGGGAAAACAAGAAAATAATTATTGTTTGTTAATTTATTTTCCTCTCATTTGTACTGTCAAAACATTGAAAAAGGTTTGTGCCTCTTCTTCTTTTTTCCTTTTCTCTATCGCTCTTCTGTACTCGGTTGCTATAAGCAAGCATATGGTGTTAATTCTAATGCAAGAAATTAAAATAGGCTTTAATAAGTTTTACTTCTGCCTAAACCCTTTTGGTCAGTGTCCATAATTGAAAATGGCATGCAATGTACTACATGGAAACATGTTTTTAAATATCTTCTGATGACCAAAATAAAACTAAACTGAACCTTTTACAGGAACAAAAAAAACCTGCATTTACACAACATCAAGGAAGGAACCTATACACTTAGTGAAAACACAACTATTAAAATTTCTGTGAACCACATGGTGAAAATAAGGTATAGGGGAAAATTTGGTTTAGACTTGATTCACCACATTTTATGAGCTGTGATGATGATGTAAAATAATTGTATTAATTGAAAACATGAAAAATCAACTCCTCAAGAAAATCACTTCTTTATATGCTTCTTCTTTTTACAGTTCTCTAGTAATTCCACTCTGGAAGGTTTGTCTCAGTTTCATAAGCCGCAAGCAAGTTTTAATTACAAGTTACTTTGTATTCATTCTGCATTAACATGCATGTATGAAATTACAGAAACCAGAAGGTTACTGAAACAATTAAACCTTGGGGGCAATTAAAATGTAACTTCCCCTGACTTTTAATGTGATAATTGAAAGTGTCCTTATTCACAGTAATATTATGCCTGCTAATTTTAAGGCTTGGTGCAAACTACTTTCTGCAGCACCTTCAGTTTAAAGCAGCCACAATTGCTTAAAGTATGACTGTAATCTGCCATACTGGCGGCTATATATCACCAGTGACTGCTTAATCATACAGAAGCCTTTTGAGCTATGCTGTATCTTTACATGAATCGATCATGCAAGCGACAAGAATAGACTTTTCACTATTTTGTGAGAGTTCAAGAATATCAAATGACCTCAGGTAAAGGCTCATGTGTAAACCTGAACCTAATACGCTTAAGTATTGCAAGATTCTCCATATGGCTTATTTACCTCATAACTATTTGTTTCTGTGGTTAATTAATTAGTATCATAAACATCCACACATTAAGAAAGAGAACAGGTTTAAATTTTATTGAATGTGATACTACTGACACTCAGATCCCCTGAAATAGGTGATTATTTTCTGCAACATTGTAAATGAAAGGCTCTAAACTGTCAGCTTTTATTGCATCTCATTTTAGTAAAAAACTACCTGTCCTCCCTGTGAACTCAAACATGGCATTTTCTTGAAAAATCAACCACGTGAGTACACACAATATGAGGGATTTTTGTTCACTTTCAGCTTCAAATTCAAATGTCCTAGCACCACATCATTCTTATAAATGACAACAAAAAAATGTTAATATATTTCTTCTATAATTTTCTTATCCAGCATGAAACTTTATCTAATGCATAACTGTCAGTGCATCATGAATGGTTTTTGCTGTAGAGCTGGCCTTGGGTGAGTGTGTGGTGTGTATGTTTCTAAGCTGCAGGGTGAAACCTTTGTTTAAGAGCCTGTTTCAATCTATCCCTGGGGTGTGATCAAACCGAGGATGTGACTTATTTCTAGGGCCAAATTGTCTGTTGCTAGATGGTAATGTTCACACAAATCATTTGTTCTTCCACAATTTCTTCCTTCAGGGACAAGAGAAAGACTTCAGAAATTATTCAAAACTCCATCAATAATGTTTGCCTCAAATGGTGCAAGTAGATTTATCACTTGGTTTATATACATAGCAGGGATGAAATAGAAACAATTTAGGATTTTTACTTTAATAATAATCACTCTCTCACCCTTGTAGGGTGGTATCTGTATCATCCTCAAGCTCGGGTCTTCTACCAGAGACCTGGGAGTTT
>JAUZNJ010033439.1:0-13163 GCA_034780135.1 Jordanella pulchra
CTACACGTCCAGTTGCCTAAACTGAACTTTCCTAGCTTGACCATGACCTGGATGACTGAGAACCTTCACCGATATGAGTGTCAATGCTGACTTGAAGTTTTTGATTATGCCCTTAAATATTTTAATGAACAAGAAAGGGGGATTATATTACAACTACTTAATTTTAGAAACATAACTGATGAAGTGAACTCAAATGTAAATAATAAAAGTGATACAAAAAACTAAAGTTATAACCAAATATATCCTGTTTCCTTATTAACTTTTCATCTAGGTATTAAAAAAGGCATAACTCAATGGATGGAATGTTTTTTCAATGAAATTTACTGGAGCTTTAGCTGATTAAAACTCCACCAGGCTAAAACTACAAGGGGAGAATCAAAATGTGACTAAACCTTAATACAAATATGCTGCCAAATTTAACACTAATCTAAAGAGAACATTACTGAAGCCAAATTTATTGCATGGATATAAACACTAGCCAGACATAATTCTATTCTATGGCCCAATGTGTGTCAAAATGTATATAAATATGTAGGTAAAAAAATCCAAGTTAAATTGAATTAATTATTATTTTGAAATTTCACCCTGGTCATAAATTCAGCCTTACTGTTTGCTTATTCTACAGTACAGATTATAATCCTGCAATAAAGCTTTTCACCTATACCTTTTCTCCCTGGAAAAGTAAAGCAAAAGTTGGGAAAGTGAAAGACCTTATTGTTTCGCTTCACCAGTAGCAGATAAGCCTAAAGGTTGCTGTAGAAACTCAGCCACCTGGAGCCAGAGTCCAATTTGGGCAAACCACAAAGTCAACATGCATGCGTGCAACGGTTAGGAGAGAATTGAAAGATGTTGTGATTGTGTAGGCCATAATCACAAGTCAAAATATATAAACCAAAAGCCTCCCGGATACAGTGACACATCACCATTAATTGCCATCAGTTCAGGTAAACTCCCACAATGACACATATGAAGTATGCCTAATGTGAAACTGTCACTGCTACAGAAACCATATCATTTTTTTAACCAAAGTTAGGCTAAAGACTGTGTTGGTTACATGCTACCCTGAAATGTTTTAAATCAACCACATCTTTTTGAGCGGAGACATTAAGCTAATGTCCTTTCCTAGCAAACGTCTGACATGAAAACCAAGAGTCAGTGTTAGTCTGACAGGATATAAGGCTGTGGAAACAGAAAAGAAAAATATGTTTTTTTTTAGTCTGGTGTTTGAGAAACGGCAGCCAAAGTATTACCTCATGTAATATCCATAGTGACCTTTCATTCATATTCATGCGGTCAATACTTCCTAGAAAAAAATGAAGAAACCAAAGAGGTAGCTCAATATACAATGTTAAAATCAGCTGATATTTAAAATGTGATTTATAGTCGAACTAATGCAGACTAGTTTAGATTATATTCTACTTTATTTTCCACTATCCTTCCATGTCAGAAGAGAAGGCAAACAATAAAAATGTGACCAAAAAATTTGAAATAATTTTTCATATTCAACATTTTAATATTTTCACATATTTGTCTTACAAAATGATTTAATTGGTTCCATAGTTACAAAGCAACACTTTGCAGCCCTTTTTGTTTGCTTGTCTGAAGGCTTTGACACAAACCATCATAAAATCATGCTGAAAAGGGTGCTTGAGATTGGTCAGTTGGTCAGTTCAGTTAAGTGACTTAACAAGTACTTATCTGGTTGGTCTTTCCTACCCTTGCCCTCCAGTATTCAAGGTTGTTCCACAAGGTTCAGTCCTAGGTCCTCATCTTTTTTTGATCTATATGGACTTTATGAATTAAAAACGTTCTAACTGCCATTTTTTCTTTATATGCTGATGATACTGTCTTGTATTGTATTGTCAGTACTATAAAACATGCTTTTAAAAGGCTATTTTCAATTTGGTTCAGTCTAATTTTAATGATTTAACACTGTTTTTCAATGTTCATAAATCTAAATAAATGTTTTAGGGTATGTCTAATTCACAATTAATGCAACCCTCTCAATACAAATACACAGGTTTTATTCTTGATGATTCAATAGCTTTTGTTCCCCATATTCAATTGCTAGTAAAATAAGGCTGACATTAAAGTTGGGTTTTTATTTTTTAATTTAATCTTATTTGTCTTGTGAGGCTATAAGATGTGTTTTCACTATCACTTTTATGCTCATTTTGGACTATGGCAATATAATTTGAATACATACATGTTCACACTAGTTGCATTAGTTGGATTCTCTGTATGAGCATTTTGTAACCTTACTCATGATGGTCTTCTGTGTTCTCATGTTTAATAGATTTCCTATCCATCTGCAGATTCTAATACTGGTATAATTTCATATACAAGCCATTTTGCGTTTACCTCCCTCATCAACTCTCCCTTTTTCATATAAAATATTCAGGAAGCTAATCTCTTTGCTAATCATTTTGCTAAATGTACTTAAATTGTTCACTGATTGTTGCAAAGCTTCCTTCCAGTTTGCAGCTCCCCTTAAAATATGAATAAGCTTTATTAAGCCTCGAAGCTAAAAGATTTGGTCTTTATTAATATATATTTTTAATGTCATTTTAAGCCAGTTTATAAATAAGATTTCTATTTGTAACTGTTTGAACTAATTTCAAATCAAATTTTAGGTTGCTAATTTTTATTAATTTATTCATGGATTTACCAAAATTGTATCTTAAATGTAGTTTCATCTGCAAATTTTAGGTTTCTAAATTTTATTAATTTATTCATGGTTTCACCAAAATTGTATCTTAAATGTTTTTTTTTTTATTTGGACCTGTCCTTATGCAGCTGCATTTCTTAGCCAAGTCTTTCTTCAAAAAGAGATGTTTAATCTCAACAATTACATTTTAAAGGCTTAACCTTATAAACAAAACTCTATTTAAAATAGAATGTGATGGACTAATTTGAGTAAGCAAAAGTTACATCCCATTAAGAGATATTTACATTTTGCCATTCTCAGGAACTCCCTTAGATAAAAATATATTACATTTCAAGAGCCGAAAATGCCTTACTCTATTGTGTCTAACATTTGTTTTTACTTATCGATTACTTATTGATTGTTTTCTATAAATTGGTTATTAATTAGATTACAAAAGGTTATTTCTAGGGGAGTTTTTTTTTTACAGAACTCAATGCAGCCCAAGCTAAAACTATGCCAACCTTTATTCTAATAGCAAAGCAGAGTTAACAGTTGTAGGTACACTAAGTGCTTTTTGTACCAATTTCTAGTAATGTATTTTAATTATTTATTCATTCATTTATTTCATTTTTTTTTCTTGAAATGTTGGCCCTTTGATAAAAGCTGTCTATCTGTTATTATCAGCCATCTTGCATCCTGGGCTCTGGAAACCAATAAGCATATGATTGTTTTCAGATTCATGATCCTCATGATGAAACTCTCTATCAAGCACCTCTTTAAGTCCCATTTGATTTTTATATTCCTTTGATAAAATGACACTAGAGCCTCATGCAACAATTTAGAGTCCCCAAAAAATGGTAAACGTCCTGCTTTTGTAGGATGATTTTTCAAGTCCAAGGGCCCCAGAGCACTTTACATTGCATTCAGTCATTTATCCATCACACATTCACACACTGTTGGTGGTAAGTTACATTGTAGCCACAGCTGCCCTGGGGCTCAATGACAGAAATGAGGCTGCAGTAAACAGGCGCCACTGGACTCTGACCAAACAATCACAGTCACACATGAATGCACAGGTGATATGGGTTTGACATGTGATATAAGAAACATTTTAAACTTTAAGCAGATAGTTTTGTTTATAAAAACAACTTCTGAGTTTATGTCATTGTGATACTTGTGCTCCAGCAGTTCCCATTCATGACTGGCTTGGACTTGTCACGCTCTGGACTTTTCTTGGTCATTCTATTCATTAATTTGGAGTAGCAGTTGGGTTTAAATTGACTAAAAGCAGAAACAGTTATGGACTTTCAGAGGACAATAATCTCATCTCACAATTCTAAATCTGAATATAATTTTTGGAATACCACTCTACAAGACTTTGTAAACTAGTGTCACTTTAAAAATCTTTAGTAAAACCTAAATGAATTACATAGTAATATATTTCTTGTCAAAACTTTACTTCAGATATATATATATTTATAGTGCAGATGGCAAAAAGAAGAGAAGCAAAACACCATATACTGTAACTAAAACAAAATTTACAAAAAACAAAATCATTGACATCCCAAAGGCAACAGGACCACCAAGGAAATTATAGGCACAATATTCGAGGAGCTTTGTTTATTCTATATTATCGTATTACCTTTTTCATGTTTACTTACATTTTTGTGAATATCAAGAATAAGCACATTTCAGAATGAGGAGAATTTGTGTTATCCAGCTGTTATTATTTGGATTTGCTCTTCCACAGTAATCATATTGTTATGGATAAATATACATATCCACCCCCAGTTTTGGACAGAGGGCTGGCTAACATGATTACACTGTTACATCATATCCAGCCTTAATTAACATGGTAATATTCATTACCTACCTTTCATGGCTATGACTCTTTTTTTGTGTATTTTACACCATAAGAAGCCCTATCATAATCTTAAAGAACAAATAATCATTACTGGGGATTTGACAAGATTCCCATGCAATCCAAATAATGTAATGGATAAAAGTGACAATGACGGCATCACATGGGAAAATTTAGGACATATTTCCAGAAACACATGTGGAATATATAAATATTTGATCAACAATCTTAAGCAATACATTTATGTAAAAAACAGGCATATGTCAAACATGTTGGGTGGTAGATTGTGAGCAGATGGTCAATGGAAAAGTTAGGTAAATAACGATAGAAACATAAATTCAACAGAAACGTACACAAGCACCGGTCAAGATTTTGGGAGCCCCAACCACAAAAATTAGTATGTGCCGATCTCCGATAACAGCATCAGATCCATAAATTTTTCAACTGCTGTCTCCTGTACATTGACTCTATGGTAATCACTGTCGGAATTTTAAGAGATGAGAGAGTATCACGAACTGACCACTGTTTTAGTGAGGGAGGCAGAGGAAACAAGCTTTTTTTAATCAAAATGGAAGGTAGAGAAAATAAAGGTTGACAATGGATGGAGTGAAAATGCTCTTAAGAGGGTTATATGCTTTAATTTAGGTTTTAATTTTTGGCCCTAGAAGGACTATTGCACCATCATACCTCCAGCATAGACACGGACCGGCAGTCGCCTTCTCCTGCCGCTCTGACACACTGTCTGCCAACAGGCTCCTCTGATTCCCCGTTGTCATTCCTCCAACAATTAGCCGCTAGAGGTTAGCCTCAACTAGCCTTAGCCTCTCACTGCTCATTCTCCCTGGTTAGCTTCTCCAAAGTACCGCTGTCTGAGTCCCAGTCAGCAGTATCCTCTCCCCCACTCTCAGCGTTCTGTGTCTTTGAGGACTTATCCAATCTTTCGCTGTGTTCCTTGGATCCTTCACAAGTAGCCTAGCAAGCCTTGGTCTGCAGTAGCTTCTCCCCGCCCTTGTGCTGTTTCCCCGGCACACTTATCTAGACTTCCACTGTGCTCTTCCGCTCTCCTCTTGATCTGCCCTATCTCCCTGCTCTAGTGCACTGTCTGCCCAGCAGTCTACCACTCTGGTTCCTTAGCTTCAGAGGAGGTCATGGCTGACCACCAGTTCTGGAGCTTTCTCAGCCGCTGTTCTCACACTGATTTTCTGCTACTCTTGCTTGAGCTCAGAATGCTGTCTCCCTATACCTCTGTTTTCCAGGTGATTCGTCCCCCTATTTTGGGCACTCTGACTAAAACAAACATAGATGAAGTGCAGGAGAAAGATGCTAGTTTGCACAGAAAAAAAAAACTAATCAACACCATAAATTAAAATCGGTGGTCTTAATAATAACCAGCCGATCGCTGATTGTGGCCAATCGAGTCAAAATCGTCCAATTTCTGAGCACTGCCGATTGACTGGTGCAAGTCTAAAAAGCATTTCAAGTTTTGGTGACTACTCAGTCAAGCGTGAGAAAATAAAAAATAAGCATGGCTCATGCAAATGAAACACTGCTACTTTATACATGGTGGTCCACCTAAACTGACGGGCAAGAAAAGCTTTAAACGGTGAGGAAGCCAAGAGGCCCAAAGTGACTCAGGAAAACTATTAGTCATGCAGTTCACAAACAGGCCTTTATGGACGAGGGTCAAGAAGAGAGCCGTATTTAAAAAGATTAAAAAAAACCAAAAAACATATAAAGTCCAGTTAAAGCTTGTTATAGATTATGAGTGGGACACAGAAAACGCAAAAGATGATGGCGGTCTGACCAAAGACACAAAAACAAAACATTTTAGCCTACATGCAAAATGCATTTTATGCTGGAGGGACAGTCAAGCTTATCAGAGTATTTACAAAGATTGCTGAGGCTAATTCTGTGTCAATCGTTGAATAAAATTGCTTAATACTTGACACCAGCACACATTTTCAAGTTCCAGCAGCTCAACAAACTTAATACTCCAGGAAGAGGTCAAATAAAATGGTTTAAATCAATGCATGCACATGTTTTAGACTTTATTCAATTCAAATATTTCAGGCAAACCCTGAAAACTGCTGATCAAAGATGATCTATAGAATATACTTTCTTGAAAGAGAATGTGCAAAGAATGAAGTCTCTATAGTTTTGCAGTTTATAGAAAAGTACACTAAATGACTAACTGCAGCAATGAAAATGATATTGTCTCAACTCAAATTCCAGTCAACCTATTGATGAGGTTCTTCTGTCAAAAAATATTCAAGTAAAATTTGTTAAATTTCATGGTTGTATATTAGATAATAGCAAATCTATAAGAAGGCACTTCATATTGATTACATTTTTTGCTTCTGTGTGAAAATAATTTTAAAGCATTTCAGATACGATTAGCCTAATTCAGTCAATATGTCTTCATTATCTCAAACACCCATTTTCCCATTTTGTGAAAGCGTTAAAAATTCATACAGGCTTTATGTTTATAGTATTTCTGTGTAGCCATTTAAGTAATATATGTTTTAAAATGAAATCTGATGCCTTCTTTATTAAACAGTCATAGCAAAATGGTATAGAAAACATGCCAAAAAGTATTAAGGAGATATACAACATGTAAAAAAGTTGCTCTTTCCACAAGAGCTCTTCCCTCAACATGCAGTTTTTTTTTTTCTTAAAACATAACTGTCCTCAGGAGAGGAAAAACACAGCTACAGAGAGGGAATGTATTCACAGCCCCCAAAACCAGAAGTCTAATCTCCAAATGCTTGGCAGTTTGAATTTGTAGAAATTTTCTTAGTTGCAACACTGAACCAAAAACAACTGAGCTGCTATATTAGCCAATGTGGGCCTATCTTGTTGTTCAACCGTGGCTCAACCCCAAGGAGCATAAACTCCAAACAAAGTTTTGCTTGATCAAATCACCACAAATGAGGATAAATTGTGTATCCTTTCAGCAGAGTTTTGCTTTCAGGGTTTATTACTGTAGGACCTTCGTGGCAGCTGTGCACTACCCAGAGGGCAGCTTTTGGTAGGTCAGGTGAGGGTCAAAGCCAGTTTATGCCCACAAGTCCCTTAACAGGTTAATTTGGTCATGAACAAGGTCGGGGCACATTTGGCTATGGGCTGCCTTCGTGCCTCACAGAACAACAGCAACACAGCTTCCTCGTGACAAGTCACAAGTGGGACAGCTAGTAAGAAGAGAGGTATGTAATCCTAGCGCACCTCTGTGTGGGGTGACCTGTTGAAAACCCAATGGTATTAATGAACTTTATTTATAGTAGGACTTGCAGAACAAATTTTTTACCATATTGCTTTTCTCTTAGTCTGCTCTTAAGTTCAAACAAACAAAGACTTAAGGCAATAGGGATGGTAATGTCATTATCATATGTCATAATCCTGACTGGCTCCATAAAGCTAAAGTCCAACAAAAGGTCAACACATGAAATTAAGATGATGACTTACATCCCCTAATAATGCAGTGCTCATTTATTTAATTACCTGATAAGAATTTGAAGTTTGTCCAAATGTTGGTGGCCAGAGTTTGGTCATGAAAACATCTGCTGCCCCGAATTATCATATTCTTGGTTTAGTTGACTAGTTACAAAATAATTTTTTATTCTAATAAATATCAAAACTGAAACAATTTGTAAGAATGACTGGTTAGTATTAGTTATCAAGTGGCCGTTTAAAATTGGTGTCCTGGATTGAAGTCTCTTCAGCTGCCTGTTTTAGCATGTGCAACTCCTGCCTCTGGTGTGGTACCTGTCCAAAAACAACTTGTCTGAGGTCGCCACCGAGCCAAAGCCTGACACAGTGATTATAGGTGGTGCTCATGGGTGAGGAAAGCTGCGGTTTCAGGCCGCATATCTGAGAAATCCATTGTGAGCTTCACCTTTTCTGAGGTAGGACATGACTGAATTATTTGCTATGGGGGAGGAAGCAAGTGATTCCCCAGCCTGTGCTTGGAACAATATCTCAGAAACACCACAGTGTAGATAGGTTTGGGTGTTTGAACAGAGAACACTGAAGGAAGTCTAGAACAAACTGACTATATTTTTTAAAAAGGAGAAAAGCCCAACTTACACATCTTTCATTTTGTTCTTTTGGTATCTGGTCGTTAAAGGCAAATATTGTGCTTTAGAAACATATTCATGCTTATTGAGCCAGATTTGCTCACTTTACAAAAATAAACTACAATGCAGTTAATTGTAGGTTTATCTAATAGACTAAACAAATTAGCTGAAGATTCAGTTTAAGATAGTTTTCAGTACCATTTCATAAATCAAAAGCTTAGAAATATGCATTAATCAGAAACTCAGATGAGTATATTAATAATAATTGTGTGTACAGCATTAAACAATGGAGCAGCTAAAATAATCATATTTATTTTGGAGGAGTTGCTCAAATCTAAAGTTCAGAGGCAGGATTCTTTTTGAACTTTGATTTAATATGCATGCTGAGTGGATATTATGCTTTTTTTGTAAATAAAGTAGGCAAAACGTTCATTCTTGACAAGCACAAAGTAGTTAGACACAATAAACTTTGGAGACCAACAAAATGTGTTTGTCTTTTACATGCAAGCCACACTTTTCAGATTTTATCTTAGAAACATATCCTGTGCGGTTGTGTAGGTCTGTTGCATTAAGAGTTAATTGAAGACACAAAAGCTTGAGGTTAGAAACAAGAAAAATGCAAACATATAGATTTTTTACAAGACACTGTATGTGTACATTCAGGATTGCACAAAAATTATGAATAGCATAAGAAAATCTTGAAATAATTCTATGAAACAGGACTACATTCATTTTTCCACGTGTATAAGTTCCAATGCTACTGGTCAAAACTTTATTGAGAGAACTCCACTGCTTCGTATTGCTTTTTCTAACAGTCTGAACTTTCTAAGCTCAAACCTGTTCACTGCATGGAATATCTTTTTTTTGTGCATGTTTTATGTGAGGGTGGGCCCAGACTTAAATATCATGTCCAGGAAAAGTAACCAGTAAGCACAATGCATATATGGATTGTCATGACGTGTTTTTTGCTGCTCTAGATACATTGTAAATTCTGTCAGTCATCCATTAAATCCTGCTGAAGGGAAAACACAACACAAGATATATGACTGTTTAATGAAAGTGAGCCAAGGTGGAGGTGTGGTAGACTGCATTTGGACTGTGAATTGGGTGTACGGGTTCAGCGAGTGGGGTGCAACCCCCTGGGACTTTGAGCTTTGGAACAACCAGGCTACATGGGGGTAGACACAAGGCTGCAGTCACAAGGGGTTAATTGTAGGTGTTTAAAAGAGCACATGTTGTTAAAGAGTCGGTGGGTGGAAAACGTTCTATTTATACATGGTGGAGGTAATGAGGTGAAATTATTCTGTCCGACAGAGATGGGATGTGACCACAGCAGGGTGTTGGAGACTCTCCTGCCCTAGCCGGGCTCCTGAGAATGTTTTTACTCCAAATACGGGTGCTGAAACGTAAGCTTGTTAATTAATTCCCATTTACATATGGCCCAGCTGTGGTTTCCATTGCGCCCCACAGCCTCCGCGCTGTGTCACAGGAATTGGGCGATTGATTGGGTAATTAATGATTCCCCAGATGTAACAATTAAATTAAAATTATCTTAATTGGCCTCAGGTGGTATTATTCAGTGCTGATCTTTTCATTACTCATGTTTACACGAAAACAAAAACGCAGGCAACCTGAAAGGATCGGGTTCTCACCACTGTGGCTTGCACAAATTTAGAAGTGAGGCTCATTTAGGGGCTTAGTGCAATACACATAGTAACATAAGGCTGGAATAACACAATGGAAAACATATTCCGTTCCAAGAAATCTTCATGCAGCTAATCTTGAAATTTGATTCCTCCTTTTTCTTGGCATCGAAGGAAAAGTGAATGTTGACGTTTCTGCTTAACTAAAGATATTTTTTAATTGGTAGACAACTCTTTCACATGCATTTCTAGTTTTTCAGTATCCATCTGGGGGAAATAAAATAATTATCGCTGTTTACAGTAAGAAATCAAACAACCCCCCCACTAGAGGGAGTAACTTGATAAGAACCACATCAACAAGAGTAGCTTTAGATTGTTTGATATGAGCTTTAAGAGCTTTAAGAGCTGAGTAGGTTTTCTGATGTAGATTGGATGAAATATAATTTAATAACATTCATAGAGAATAAGTGTATGTCCTAAATTTTGATTAATGCAAAAGACCTTCTGTAAACATACGGATAAAATAGAAAAATTAAGAGAGAGCAAATTTAAGAACTTTTTATTTAAAATCTATCAACCTGCCTATAATAATTTTTTTCCCTGAAAAAACTTTTAATCACTTTGGTGCGGATTAAAGTTAATATGATTAACAGGTGCTAAAATCAATATAGCATTTGTCCTATACAGGCCTTTCCCACAGGTGTTCATGTTACATAGACTGAGATGGCCTTGGTCCATGTTAGTAGGAGTCCAACTTTCTACACTTCTTGTCTGCCTGCTGGTGGACTGAGAGAGGAAAGTATACAGAACTTCATGGCATGTTGGTCAGTGGCACCAGCCCTCATTTCCACTGGTGTTTGCTGCTCTGGCCAAGGAGGAAAGAGGTGAAATGGCTAATATGTGAACGCTGTCACAGAGCGCTTTAAAAATTAAAGGTAGAGTGCAAAAGTTTGGGTAAACAATCCATAACATTTAAATTAGTCAAGTATGGAGAGAATGAGGATAAATTGTTTTTTTCCAGAGAATTTGTAGTTGTTTAATTGGAGTTTTGCAAGTTAATGTTTTTTCCTCTTTTTGGGTTGCATTGTCCTGATTAAATAATTGTTTTAACTGTTTTAAATTATCAGACACATTTATCCAGGCAATTCTGCATTTTTACTTTAGATCATTTCTACCTCTCTAACCATCTTGAGGCACTGCAGATTAAACAAACACAGTTCTATATCTTTAAATAAGCCATGACAACAGCACTTCCAATTGTGGTCGTATTATATTTGCTCTTTTTGTTTGGAAAACCTCACAGTGGCTTTTTAATGGGAATCCCAGCTCTGGCCTATAGGCAGCTGCTGGAAGGATCATCGTCTGTGTTTGCAGGGCACCTGCTGAGAAGCTCGAGCACCCTGGGGTTAACTCTCCCAAATAATCTCCATAAATATGAATAATCGCAACTTTTCCACTTTGGTTAAACTCCACAAGGGAGAAGACGAGGATAAATGCAAATGCCAGGATATTCACAGACCAATAAATCCCCTGCAAATGTATTTTTAGGTAAGCAAATACCGGTTTATTACCACCTGACTTAAAATAGCTTACTCGTGATATAAAATAATACATTAGTATATATTAAAAAGACAATTTAATATTTAAAAACTATTGTGTTTAGAATAGAATTGCTTCCAGCATCTAAGAGTGGAACACACATAGGTGAATGTTTGCAGATTTACGACGCTACATTGTAACATTCATTGTAACGAATATGTCTCTAAACAAAGAAATTACAAACATAAATTATTATTTATATGAAAAATATAAGAAAATAATGTGCTATGTTTAACAATAAGGACATTTTACTTTCACAATTAATAATTTCATGACAGCAAATCTCTCAAACTCCACAAAATTATTTTCACATGACCATTTTTTTGCATTGCATGTTTTAAGGTCACTGAATCTTCATCATATTACTCTAAACACACTAAACTAATCATGATCGATATGCGCCATTTAGTGTGGTCTTCTTTTGCACGAATCACTGCATTAATGCAATGTGGCATTTCCCTGTCAATTGCTGTACTTTCTTTGGACTTTAACAAACACTTTAAGCTAACAGCAGAATTAAACATGGCTCCGCAAATCATGTAGGGCTTTAAGAAAATTTGATTCTGTGACTGTCCACTCTACTTCCAGACTCTTGGACCTCGACTTTCTTATTAAAGAGTAAAGTAACTTTCATCTGAAAACAATACTTCCTGAGTAACAGATTTTATTTATTTTTTCCTTTGCTCAGATAAGAGGTTTTAGATTTTTTTGCCCATACTGTAAATTGGATCTGTCCGGGGATGACTCTTTAAGCAATAACTCTACACTGTAAAAAAAAAATCTGTACAAAAACAGAAAATATCCTAATAATTTTCTGCCAGGACATTGCTGTTTTTTTTATACTGATTTTTCTGTAAAGAAAAAAAATCTGTAAAAGAAAAAACAAAACTCTTTTTTTACAGATTTTCTTTCTCTAAATGTTGTCCATCATCATCAGTAGAGTCGTCAGAACTCTCTTACCTGAACAGCTCTGATAAATAAGGATAAAAGATCCGTAAAAACAAAAATACCAAAAATTCCTTAAAATAAATACAATACTTTATACTGTGAATTTACAAACATATCATACAGTGTAGTCACAGTGTACACATTGTGAACCTCCCCCAAACTCTTCAACGGGCTCTGCTTCAGAATCCTCTCAAGGCTGCGGTTGTCTCTGTTGATTTTTCAACTTCTTCTACAGTACCTTTTCCTGCCACCCAGCTCGTCCAAAATTGTGCTTGTAAAAACAAAGATTGTGAACAGCTTCTTTAGGAATGTGCCTTCTACCTTACCATCCTTGCAGAGGACATCACTGATTGCTGTGCTGGACAACTGTCAAGTCAACAGTCCTATATATA
>JAUZNJ010033440.1:0-13163 GCA_034780135.1 Jordanella pulchra
GGATGGATGGAATAATTTCAGAAATAAAGTATTCAAATTTTCTTGATAGTAAAAAATCTTTCAGATTTATGTAAAGTCCTTCAGGAATTTCATTTCCATCCATTTAGTTGGATGGAAATGAAACGTTACAAACATTTATGGTTTCTTACTTGTACTTATTTGTGTTTATATAGCTTTATTATCAAATGTAAGTTATGAATAATCAATACAAAACAAATTCTCATCTTGGTCCTCAGGTTCGACACTACTTTTTTTATATGAACATGTAATAAGATAAGCAAGTTAAAAGCACTGATTAAATCACAACAGAAACATCATACTATAAAATCTTAAAATCTATAATAACACAAATATATTCAGAGTTCTGAACTAAAGAAATGAAGGGCCTATATTTCCAGTTGTTGATATTATAATATTTACCCCTGATGACTGTTCTTCAAATGTCTACCATTAGTCAATTTGAAAAGTGAGGTTACCTGAAAGATGATCCAGTAAACATGGATCATCATTTAACCCATTCATTTAGATTGTGATGTTGAAAGTGTGAAGTTCCATCAGTATCTGACCTGATCTAACAGATTCTTCTGATTAATTATTGATAAAAAAAAGCATCTATGGAATTCCATCTAAACTTTAGGAGAGAAACACAGCATATTTTTATATTTATTGGAGATAGTGTAAAGGTTGGTCTGATTCATCTACAGTTTATTCAATGCTATGTCCAAATAGATTATTGTAAAAATTGTCTTGAAAATGATTTCCTTAAGCTTTCTAAAGATATTTTTATGGAAGAACATTGGCTGCTTTTTGCACGATTGTTCAGCTGTTCTTTCGATCTTCTGTGTCATTTTCTTAGGGTGGCAAAGGACTAACAGCCATACATATACACCAGGAGCAATTTAGAGCCACCAATAAACTGAGTAGTCATATTTTTGGAATATAGGAAGACCTAAAGAAAAAATCATGCAAGCAAAGGGAGAATATGTAAAATTCCAGGCCATGGTTTGAACCCATTCTTTCTACAAGGCAACAGTGCTACCACCATGCATGCACAATTTAAAAATATTAATGTTTCCTAAGCCTCAGTACTAAGCAGTAGTAAATACAATGCACATTTAGGCTTCACATTTCCAGACATGCAAATGGTTTTTGACTTTCAAAAGAGATAAAACTGAGAACCTGCAAAAAGATAGGAGCAACATATTAGCTACCTATACCCTTGTTTAATCAAATTGTTAACTTAAACTAATATTTAGGGCCCTGCCTTTCTTTCAATGTCATTTTGTGGGTCAAAAAGCTAAAAAGATTTGGGGACAACTTTTCTCTTGCTCAATTTACCACAGCAGAGAACTGAAGCTTTTATTGTGAAAGCCAACCTACAGACCTTTTTTCCCCGCTGAAGCTTCTGCTGGCTGACTTGTAGAGGCTGGTGCTCAGCTCTGCAGGGGAGCGGTGGGCTTCTTTCACTCTCCAAAACACAAACAAGGAAAGGGCAAAGATGCTGCTTTTGCTCGGTGTGCAGCTGCTCATGTGCAGCACCCTCTGAACCTTAACCATAGATTGGTAAATGGTGAATGCCACCTTTTTTGACTCACTGGAGAGTCCTCTTTAGGCCGTAAAGACTGCATATTCACTCTGATTTTATATCTAAAGAGCTAAAACCTCAATGCTTTATTGCTAGACTACTACCAAGGAAATACAATTTGGACTTAACAATTCCTAACAGGTTATTAGGCATATTAAAAGATGTTCAAAATTCCCTCTGAATTAGAAACAGGCCTTTCTGAGCCTCACAAAGTGCCCTCTCTATGTAAGGCACCTTATTTTGCCCTGAAGTCTTTTTCTTTTTTTTTTGACAGCAGGCATTCCAGTTATGAATGTCACTTGGATTCCTATAAAATCGACTTTATTCCCAATTTAAAAGTAGAGGAGCCTGTCCATGTGCCTGCGCTCCAGGGGTCAATTGTGCCACGCCTATAATATGGCCAGTAGCTTAAACAGACACTGAGGTGGGGAGGGTATCAGTGCTTTAGCTACACAACATAATGGCCTGCTTTCCCCTCACCATCAATCTCTGTCACTGTCTGTTCCTCCCTCACACACACACACACACACACACACACACAGACAAACACACACTCTTTCTCTTCACAGACAGGAAAAAAACAACACTCAGGTATATAGATGCATGCACAAACATGCATGCACATCCCACTTTGGAGCCCCACGCAGTGCGACAGGAGTTTAATTATGCCTCTAATCTTGAGTGACAGTTGCATGTATAATGGTGGATTCCCCAGGGCCATTTGTCGAGGCATCCACCCATTCATCCTTCAGTCTCTTCTTCTATTTATCGTCTTACTTAGTCATCAATCCATCAAATCCACTGCCACATTCCCCTCTAAACTTCATATTTATTGTCGACAGCCTTTTTTCAGCTCTAACCTGCTCTCTCCCCACCTTTCTGTTTAACTATGTTCTTTTCTGTTGCTCGGCGATGATGAAAGAGTTGCTCAGAAATTCAGCCAGTGCAGTTTATCCCTGCCACACATCATCGTTTTACTCCTCATTAAGGTCACTGACCAGGCTAATTGGGTCTGTGCCTCCCAGAGACATGCCTCAATATTCACAAAGTGTTCTCAAGATTATAACTCATTCTTTAATTCCAAGTTAATTTAGTCATATTTTTTTCACAAAGAATAGAATGTATAATTTTTTAAGAATTAACTCTATGATGAATACTTACAGTTACTTCTATATATGATGCAATGTCATATTGTTTGGGGGCTTTTTCTTAAGTCATTTGGTTTCCTGGCACACAGGCCTACATGCTTGTTTTACTGTAGTCCATGCAGTGCTTTAAAGAGATGGATTTTAGTCATTTTTTTTCAAATTCTATACCTATTCTGATGGATTTTTGGGCTCTTGTTTGGTATGAGAACCCAGCTCTGTGAAAGTTTCATTCACCTCACCCAAAATATTCCTTTACAATTAGAGACTCTGTTTTTTAAATTAATCCCGAATGATGCATACCTCAAGTCATAAACAGGAAATTTGAGCAAAAATAATGGCTATGTAGATTATAGAAATGTTTAGAGTAGTTAAAATGAGGTTTTTGAACCTAAGTACACTGTAGCAATTATTAAGTATAGTGGAGGTAGTATCATGGTAAGGATGTGATTTGTTGCTAAGGGGAGTTGGTTAAATAAAGAAAGAAAAATTACATTCAATGCTTTAACTTCTTCTCATGTCAACAGCTAGGTTACCGAAAAAATGCTTAACCTTTTAATTTTAGTGGGATAAAGGCAGATAACAAGGAGCATAGACATCCAGTGTTGCTTGCATAGCTATAAAAACATCTTGGTGTCTCGGCAACCTTCTAAAAGCCATACATTTAAAGATCATGTATAGATAAAGAAATTTGCTTATAACATTTGGGTTTTTATAAAACCCTCTGAGTTAATTTATGTATAAATTACCTTCAAAAAGGAACATTATAAAGAGATAATTAGATCCCAACATTAAGATCACCCCTGAGGGGTGAATGTTAAACTCTGACCAGTCAGCACATTTTGAGCCAGCATTATGAACTGCACTGATAAAAAACACACAATGACACTCGTATCTTTTTAGACTCGAGATAACATTTTTGGTAAGTATAAACATCTCCAAAATTACTATAAAAGTACTATATTTATTGTTTTTCAAACTTGTTTATGATTAACTAGAAGTATTAATATTTACCGTTATAAATATATACATAGGCAACCATTTGTAGTGTTCTTTCTTAACTTATTGCAGGGCTTGTGGTTAGATAAAGGATACATTTGATGTTTTCAATTGTCTTTATACAGATTTTACTTTAATTGTTTACAAGCATGAAAATGAATTTTTCTAAAACAAATTGTGCTTTCTTCTTTGATCAGGCGTGGCTCACATTTCCTGTGTTTTTGTCTTTCGTATACGTAGTACTTGTGGACCATCATTCCAGATTATTATGTGGATTATCACCAAAATTGAATGGATTGTTCTTAGAACTAAGGTGCAAACTTTCCTTAAAATCTGTTCATGACTTTTTAAATTATCATGTACACGAATGGACAGACAGACAAGCAAACAAACAAACTCAGCTAAAAACATAACCTTGGTGGTGAAGGTAATACATTTTTACCAGAGTAGTTCTGCTACAGACGTTATTTGCATTCATACACACAAGTAAGCATAACTACATTAAAGCATATATATATCGTAGAATACTGGAAAAAACTTAATCCTTTTATTTGACATAATGAAAAAAAGATGCCCAGAATGAGTCATACACAAAACAAGAATAATTTTAATAATTTTTTTAAATAGGACTATTTCAGATTGTTCACATAACGCTAATACACGTTGTATGAGATGTAAGTTGAATGTAATGAGCAAGATTTATGTCAACCTTATTGTCTGCAGTGTTGTCAACATATTCCTCATTTTTTCATCAATAAAGACACATTCAAGTTTGACACTGATAAAATGTGATAGAAAGAGCCGCAGAGGTACAGCAAAATGAAAAGACATGAGGAGATAGGAAACACCATCTTATAGATACAGAGATAGTAAGATAGTATGTTTTCATAACTTTATCTATCCGAGCCAGATGTCAGAGGACTGCTGCTGCTGTCAGGCTCTCAACCCACACATACGTGTACCTTTGCAAGACAAACACACAGATGCTTTGCTGGTCCCTCGATTGCTGGCCCCTCATTTTATCTGATCAAAAAATAATCTATAAGTCGAAATATGTCAAAATATGTCAGTTTCAGTGACTAAGTTGCAGAAACATTTTTTTTCATGGAAAAAAATGTGGCGGATAAAATGAAACGTATAAATGCAAGATGCATAGCACAGAAAAAAATAGAGAAGACACAGTAAGACAGAAAGAGCAAGGCAGTTGACAGTAAGAAGAAAGGAGAGGGAGTGAATCCACAAGCAGGGAAATTCACAAAAAGGAACAACAGCTTTATTAAACATCAAAATAAGAATGTAAAAACCTGTGAAATGTTTATTGAATTTGACAAAGAATGTGTTGTCATAGCAGATATTCTCTCTAATTTACACCTTTGTCTTTACTCTCTTCTACTTGTGTAAAAGAGAGTTTATTTTTTGATTATGTACAAAAAGTAAAATAGATTATCCAAAAATTGGACTAAACCAGAAAAAAGAAGACACGTTTTTACAACCATTAGCATAACATTAGCACCAAAAACATGGTTCTTTTATGACCATAGTATGAACTAATTAACACATTTATTCGCCGTACAAACATGTATATTTTAGACTTCCCAGATGGAAGTCTACCATTACACTCATAATTAATTATTACTATTAATTATTATGAATGTCATATCAATTTCCAGCTTTGGGGGATTTTAATGATGTATTATAATGCAACAAATATCTCAAATTAATTATTAATCATAAATAACTCAACTCCCACAAACATTCAAGTAAATAGGAGAAAAACACTTCTTGTAGCTATCAACAAAAGCTGCAGTCTACTTGTGATAGACTATTGACCTCTCATTAGAAATAATTAAGTTAATCTAAATTAAATGGTTTCCTGGCATAGACTGGGATTTTCACAATTGTTCAGCATTTTTAGGGCTAAGGTTAGATCCAGAGCTCAGAGTTAGTTTACTTTATTACAAGCCAGGTTGGATGTGTTTGTCACCATTAAACCTTTTGCAGTTTATCCATGTCAGATGTTCAAGAACCTATGTTAGACCTCTTCAAATGAGACCCTTTTCATCAAACTTATGGAAACTGATATTATTCAAATTCTCCAAGGTCTAGATTGACTACGTTCCTCCCTCAAGAGCCATTTAGTTTTATTGTTGATGTTTTTAAAAAATGCTTCAAATTTTTGGAATAATATCTTCTTGCTTTCCTTGTAGCTTCCTAGTGGTTGATGCTATAGTATTGAAAGGGGTATCAAATGAAAGCTAATAAAATTGTTTGCATTTGGTGTCAAACACATAAACACCTGCGTAAATTTTAACTAATTTTGATGCACAAACATACATATAACATAAAATGTTATTCAATGCCCATATATAAGATATTACATTAAGGAGTAAGTAAACCAATTATATTTTATCTCTTCATCTAAGCTTGTTTGAGAACTGCTGACATCATGGAATGTGGAAGTAAGCGAGTGGTCAGCAATATAAGTGAACTGGATAAACCCACTGAGAAAAGAAGCAAGGTGGTAAAAGGTGGTGTGTATCTCACTGGGAAACATAGTTAATGCATTAATGACTGTCAGCTTCCTACTAATTATCAGGTGTTCTCCTGTATTTCCAGCATTTAATAAATGGCAATCCCACCAGTAACAATAGAACTCTAGCCCATTAAATATAGTGGATGTCCTTATTCCTTTCTGGAGTATTGCAAGGATTAAACACTAACTAAACTAAATGCAGTCTTCAATGTAATATGTGATATATATGTGCATTAAGACTAATATTTTTGAGATAAAGTTATATATAATTTAACCATCCAACCATCAAAAATATGTTTGCTTGTGTGATGATTGTTGTTACCTGTCTGCCTGCCTTATTCTGACTTGATTCTGCCTCCTGATTCTCTGAGCCTGCCTGAACTCTATTGGACCTGTTGTTTTGTGTTTTTGGATCTCTGACCTGTTTCCTGTGCCCTGATCCCACTCTTGGTTTATTCCCTGGATTGTCTCTGGTTCTCGGATCACCTGGTTCTGACTCTGGATAGGCTCTTGGATTCCATACTCTGGTTTGTCCCCTTGATCATTCTGCCTGTCTCTGCTCTCATGGATTGCATTTCCCTAGACCAAAAGGTAACTGTCAAAGAAATATACCCATGGTCAAAGTTACTGGTATATCTAGTTAATATAGTCCTTGGGGAATGAGAATAATATCAGTTTGCATAAGTTTGATGGAAATGGTCTCATTTGTCTAGCGCCACTCGAAGTGAAACTGATCCCCAGGATAATGCTACCACCACAGTGCTTGACAACTGATACAGTATTCTTGAAAGCCTTGCCTACCCCTTCAAGCGTACTTGTCGACACTATGAGTGGAACATTCGTTTCTTTTAAATATTTTATCCAAAAGTCTTTATACCTGGACTGGTGGGCAGTTTCGAATTTGATTTGAGTTTATAATTGTTAATAAAAAGAACAAAAACTTTATTTTGATTGAAAACCCATCTAGTTTATCATAGACTTGGGCCCTAGAAGTGCTTGGACTGTATCTTGCTCTTTCTACTCAAACCCTTGGACAGTCGTTGCAGAAGGACATTTACAATGAGTCTGGTTCTGATGGAAGTTTTCTTGGTGTTAACAGAAAGTTTTTTCTTTCCACTGTCACCACATGCATGCTCTATATGAAACATCTCTGCTCTATCAACCCCAGTTTTCACCAATCAATGTAGCCCCTTTGGGTTTCCTTAGATTGAACACTTCTAATCAACCTGTCTGGATGATCTGACTGAATCATCTCTGCATTGTGTCTTGAGACATGTTGGGAATTGCCATCATATACATTTAATAAAATTGATTCAATCTTAAACCTTTCCTTTTTTTTCAGAGAGGTCGATTTGGGTCAGATGGTGTAAATTATTACTCAACTTGATGAGTAAAAATAATAATCATAAAAAAATTGGATGGATAATGCAGGCTAAATCTAGCCTTTGGAAGGAAAAGCAGAGTCTATAAACAAAGCAAAAAGGCCTTAAAGTGGGAACAGATTGATGATCTGGTGTCGTTTTTAAGGAGTCAAGCTGTTTAATCTGATGAATACATTTCTTTAATCTGATGAAACACTCGGGATGAGCCCACAGAGGTCTAGAATCAGCAACATGTTAAGGGATATCTTCTAATCTCTTGATGTGCTTGTCTAGCAAGAAATAAGAAAGCAGCTTACTCAGCAGGACTTTCTTTGTTCAGAAGCACTCTCAGTTCTCAGGGTGTAGGTGAACTGTTTATGTACAGGATATACATACAGAACTCTAGTAAATCTAATTTATTGCGTCCCACCCCTGAAAAATACATTATAAATCACACTAAATGGCAAAAAAAAGCAGTTGACAGAAAATCTTCTGTCAACAACAGAATAATACGACATTTTAACATTTTTCTTCATAAGCTGAAACTCAGACATCACTCCCAAGCAAACCTTCTCTATCATCTTAAGATGGAAAACCAGAGAGGTTTGGTTTGAGTTTTCCTCAGTGATTGAGCTAAACTAAAATCAGCAGTAGCAGGTAATGTTCACTGCATGGTTTAATCATGACAGTTCAGAAGAGAGTACATTGATTCAGGCGATTGTCCACATTTTCTTCATCTTTTTTATGTTTTTTTATAAACAAATCTAAAAAATATTCTGGATTCTTGATGATTAGTCATAAAGATAAGATTAAGTTAGATCAGGGTATTTATTCTAAGGGTGACACACAACCTAAAATAATGAATAATTCAGTTTCCAAAGAACTTCAGGGTAATAAAATGACAGACTTTCACTGTCACCAGGTTTCATTTCTCAGCAAGAATTTTAGCATGTTTCTCTAACAGCCCAGATCTCTTTGCAACCATGATCATTAGTCAGATAATTAATTGCACTGCTGCTGGTGTACCTGTAACTTCATCAGAGCCAAGTGTGCTTTCACCAAATGTGGCAAAAAAAAGAGAGAGGTGAACAGTTGTTATTTCCCTTCTACTGAGTCTTAAAGGTTATTTTTTAAATCTCTGGTATGTTTCATTGGGGAAAGAAAAACACTTATAAAAAGTCATTTAAAATGAAAATTCTAATATTTTTTTCACCTCTGACCAGGATAATGAACTTTACCAAACAACTCTAAGCTAAATCCTGTAAGGACCCTTTCCTTTTAAATAAAACCAATATGCTGAAGGTTGTGTGCAACACAACAAAGGCAGACACTGTGTTTTAGTCTGCGAGTCTTTTACGTCTGCTGTGTGTGAGGAAAGCTTTCACCTTCTTTACAGACTGGCCTGAAAACCATAGATGTTTGAGGGCTTGGGTAGCAGCATGCACTCAGCTGTGTGCGTGTGTGTGTGTGTGCATGCCTGCAGGTAGAAATTTGAGTGCTATTATGCCTGGATATTGCACCAGCCCGTCTGTCATTTTCATCATGAACAAAAAAGTTTAATGAAAATCACAGGGAGCTTTATACATCACCTTATTAAATCTACTCCCAGATCACTTCCTGTTAAATCCATTTGGCTCTGAAAGCTATAATCCATTTTTGATGCCTATTTACTTCCACTTTACCAAGGTGACCATATCTCTACTTTAAAACGTAACAAAAAATCAGCTCCGAAAGCTGCAGCTTCTATTAGATAAAGCATTGCAATGCAGACAAATAAATTGTCTCTAAATCTATAACAGTGTAAGTAAGGTACCAGACTAATTCCTGAAAAGGAAAAGCTATTTCTGCTTCATTATATACTTTTACACCAGACAGCTCATACAACAGCACTGCAGACAGCCAAAATAAATCAGTCGTTTGACTCTTTTTTGTGATTTCTAGTGTTGAAATGCTGGGATAAACAATGTTTGTGTCTTTAAAACACTAATGTTTTCCCATATTTGCAACCTTTGAGCTCTAGGCAACATAGCAAGCCATCTATGGGTTTTCATGAATTTGGATAGTTGGTTCCTGCTCTTTATTGCATTACATGAGGAGCAACAATTATTATCATGTACTTTCAAAAGAAAACAGCCAAACAAAATGCTATTAGCTGTAGCACTAATATTGTATTGGAATAAAAGTTTTTATCGTATGCCCACTTTTAATTTTATTTATAGACAACCACTACTTCAAAATTAGGATAGCCTATGTTCTTTTAGGATATATTTGCCTTTTGGTGTCCCTTTTGCAAGACAAACTGTGAGGTAACTGTACTCAGTAGCTTCAGTTACTGATGATGGTCAGGATATTGTTTTTATATGAGCAGTAACATTGAAATGTACTACAGCTCATAACTTAACTTAGAAATGTAATGGACTTGGACGATTGGAAGAGATTTTTTTTCTTATTCTCTGCTTGTACACATAGTAGGGTAGAATATTTTGATACTTTTATTCACCATACTCTTGTACAAATTTAAGTACATAAAGATAAACATATTTATATTCATTTATATCAAGTGTTCCCATGACCATAAACACTACAGTTGTCTTCACCTTCCTTTTGTGCCAGATTTACCCATAGTGCAAATATACAATAATTTAAGCTGCCATAATCTAAAAAAAAACCATATTTAAGAAGACCCTGGAGAACTTCTATTTACATGTGATTTTACTAGTGCCAAACAAAACAAAAGAAATAGACAATATTCTAAAAAGCATTTGTCTACCTTCACACATAATGAACTTGAGTGACATCATGTTGACTGAAATTATACTGGGTTACCATTTTAGCCATTTATGTGCTTCGGGGTCTAGTGGTGGTGTACATTACAGCACAGCAACCAATGCTTCAGTTTGCACTTTGTTAATTCAAGACTTGGATGCAGCAGCTTGGCCATAGAGACTATTGAGGCGTCTTTACACTGTTTCTGATTTGATGAGGAATTTCATGCTCTGTAGGACTGATATCTGGGATTTAATATCTGCTGGGATTTAAAATGAATTAGCACCTTGTTGATGAGATGCTGTTGATCCATGGGCTTCAAGTTTAGGTGCTAGATTTCTTTACACATAATTTCAATGATTTGGATGACTGAGCATATATAATTATGCGGTCGTAGGGTTTTCTAACATGTTGTAGGCTGCCTTTGGGACTTCTTTCTTAAATATAATAGGTTATTTCTAATTTAGTGCTTATTGCTGAATTAATCAAAGCAAAATAAAATTGAATAAAAAAACTAGTGACAAAAGGAGTCTGATATAGTGAATGCTTTTTTACAAAACCATATATTTTATTTGTGGAATTGAAAAAGACCAGGGGTAATTTGTTTATGGTCAAACAATAGATAACTGAAAACAATCAACATGTTTGAAACATTTTTTTAAATAGCACAGTGATACAAATAATCACTGTCACTTGTTTTTGTAATAAGAAGGAAGGAGACATAATGAAAAGACAATATGTTTCAGAAAAAGTAGGTATGTTATTGACAGATTTTTTTTTGACAAAATATAATTTATAAAAGAAGTTGTGTAAGCTATAAACGAGCTGCTCAAATAGGGTGAATGAACTGAAACAAAAGAAAAAGTCTAAAAAATAGAGCAGAGTAAGCAAAGGAGCTAAAGAGCCAGAAAAAGATGTGTTTCTGACAGGTAAAGAGATGTAGAAGAGGGGTTTTGATTGGTTTGATGAACATAAGGTGTCTTCGCAGTCAAGTTTTTCCTTTTTAATTATCTCTAAACACATAAAACATAAGCTTTGATTAACTTTATAGAAGCAAATCTAGTTCTTCACACCTGGTGATCCATGAGTTTTCACAGATTAGTTGAGTAGTTTGTACCATCTTGTAATTCATTAGGCTGCTCAATGGGAAAATGTATATGTAGTTCTCCACCAGTTTGAGTTCTCGTGTCAAAGTCTAAACAATACCCTTTTAAGCAGTATGTAAGAATGCACTTTAATTAACCATCTGATGTGACAGATCAATTTGTCAGCCTCTGATTGGTTGTTCAGCCCACTGGGCAATTCCTGCACCAAAGGCACTAATCACCTAAAGGAGAACTGAATCTAGGGAGTGTTAGGATTAGACCTTATCACCAAAGCTGAGCCCTAACAGGATCCTCCTCAACCTCAGACTTTGGTTGCTGTCATTGCTGCTGACTAGCTCATCATTTGTTACATTAAATCTTTACATGAAGTGGAAAATTTTGTGTTGACCCTAACCTAATGTGAAATTTTACACTTTATGAACTTGTAATTACCGTGATAATATATCAATGTGCGTAATACCGTGAATGGATATTTGGAGGAATTATGTTTTCCAGGTCTTATTCTTTAAAGCACTGCTTCAATACAGTCATAAGTTAGATGGACTATCTTATTGTCAATATCTTAAGTATATTTCAGTGGCTTAGAAACTGACATCCTTGGAGAGTAGTGGGGAAATAGAGCCAGATTAAAGAAAGAGTCAAGAAAATGTGATTCAACTGTAATCCATATTTTCATCACTGTTGTAGGCAATATAATATATAACATAATATATATCAAGCATTTCTCCTAGAAAAAATGTATTTTTCTCTTTTACATTGGTGGATAAATATAGCTTAAAGGAAAAGAACCAGCTTATTATATTGCCTTTAAAATCATATGGTTGATTGATTATAGGATGGAACATATCGAACTCACACTGATATGGCCACAATCGATTGTTATTGCTCAAGAGACAGACATTAGGATGGCCCAAAATATTTTTATGTGGAGAATAGTCAGTCTACATGAATTGCACAAAATGTCAGACACAAAGCTGTAATTACTCAAATGTGACTTTAATTTCCACCCTGTCCCTGCTTTTTTTCTGTATGTTCATCTGTCCTGTTACCTTTGCCAGTTTACTGCCAGCAGAGACTGTGTGCTTTCATATGCAAGCCTATGCATGTATTCTACACACTGCAGGACATTTAAGAGTCTGTGAATTTGTGTCAAAACACAGTGTGGAGGTTCAACTCAACTCAGCTGGTGCCAAAACTACAGAGAACCAAATGTCTGCCTAATCATTCTCAGAGATGAGAGGGTTTGACTTCCTTGCCAAACTATGACAGACATGGACGCTCTCCGCCAAAGCAGGTGCTTGTTGGACATGTCCATCTTGGCTGCTACAGCCGTTAGTCTTTTCACCCTGGGGATGTCGCACAGTCAGGGGGAATTTTGGCAATGGCATTGAATAAGGCAAGTATAAAGGACCAAAAGGGTAACGCTTTTTTAGTAAAAGTTGAATTGGTTTCAGATGTAGTTTACATTTGTGATGAAAGTAGAACTTTATTTGGTCACAGGACAACTAAGAAAAGCTGTCAACATCCCTCTGTTCAAAACTGTGACTTCACAGTCAAAGAAACAGTACAGCTACATTAAATCTGAACCAATATTTAATTATTCAATTTAAATTTTACTTTTACTTATACTTTTATTTTAATTGAGATTGCCAGGATTGGATTAGAACC
>JAUZNJ010033441.1:0-38141 GCA_034780135.1 Jordanella pulchra
ATCTCCATGGGCTTTAATATGATATTGCCATTTGTTAATCAATGTTTTAAACTTTGGTGTTTTGTTTGCAATTTTCCAAACATTTATGTTTACATAAAATGCATCCTGGTCAGGTGAAAGGACCAAAACCTTGGTTTCTTATAAGCAAAAAAGTGCCTTATTGAAGTGTGAAGAAAAAAAAAATTGCCATGTAAAAAGGGCTTACTTTTTGCAAACATCTTTTTGGTAAACAACATGCGTCAAGAAAATAATCAGCTTTACATAGATTTAAAGGTGTTTGAATTTAGTTCCCACAAGTGTCAGAAACAGGTGATGGTTTGAAACGTTATAAATAGCATCTCCTCTACTGCCTTTTCTTGTTATATTCACATATCCACATGGTGTGTTCTACTTTTTTCCCTGCTAAACAGCATTTCTTTTATTAATAAGTCTAACTTTGAACACAGTCCGATGCATGTAATTTACCTTTCCTGATTTGTCAGAGTGAATTTCTTTACATAAACCAGCATTTGGATCATGGTGAGACTCTTTTGTAAGCAATGCCAATATTGTTTTAAATAACAATGAATATAAAAAGTAATATTTATTGAATAAAACCAAATATATAAATTTGCATTGAAAATGTTGATTATTTAACATAGTCCTATTTCAATACACAATTGCATGCACTTTAAAGTGACTTTATTTAACATGAAATAGATTTAATATATTTTTAAACAAATATACTTACACACATACATATAATAATATACTGTGTATATATACCATGGAACCAGTATTCCACCTACTGCAGTCCATTTTGCTCAACCTAGAAGTTTTAGGTCTGCATGACTTGAAGCCACTCGATGATGATGAAGTATTTCATGTTTCTCCGTATCAACTCTGGGATTTACTTAGCAAAAATGATGAAACATAATGGTGGGACTGCACACCAGGCAAAAACAGTTTTTCACAACACAATGGTGAGAATGATTATCCTGTGTCTAATAAACTTGTATACTTTAAAAAGATATCTTTATTTAAAATGTGTTATAACTAGGAGATGAAATATTTTCCTCACTAAACGCATACTGCTGTATTATCACCATCGTTTGGCCTGTTGGGGCAAAGTTTTTTTTTTTTTGTTTTGTTTTTTTCTTAATCGAATGATAAGACTTCTGGCAGCAAGTCTCTGAATAGTTCATGGTTGAGCCTTAGTCTAATAGCTTGTCTATATTTAGTTTTATTGGAACAATCCATTTTTAGTACAACTTAATAAGGTTGGACAGTTTTCTGCCCTGAGTTTGGCAATGATTCTGACAAGAAAAAATTACAGATCTTTTAAGGCAGTCCTTTACAGTTTTCCATGACTGCTTACATCCACAGACATGCAGCGACATTGTTTGACTCTTTGCACCTTGCGGTGTCTGAAGGGGGGTTGCAGATCTGGGCAGTCTAACTGCACTGTGAGCTGTTTGATGCTATGTGGTCTGCAAAAGGAGCAGGACTGGAAGGGCTCCTGGACTTTATTGTGACCCTTCCTTCCAGAGCCTGAAGTTTGACCCCGATTCTGTCCATGACCCAAACTGGGACCCAAATGCCGAGGAATGTAGAAGGAGTTGCACTGGCCGTAGCAGAAGTGGTTGACCACAGTGCGGCTGCGGCAACCCTCTTCACTGATTGTTTGGCGAAGGGGTTGAGTTTTGCACCAGTCTCTTCGAAGGTAACGGCGCTCAGTCACAACTAGGGCCTCTCGGCTGGAGGACAGAACCTCTGGTTTCTGCTGCAAAAGTCTGTGGGGGTGGTCTGCAGACAGATTTCCTTTAGTCTTGTGTGGGGATGGTATGGAGCCTTGGGGACGGAGCTTTCTGGCCTCTGCAGTGATGCAGAAGAAGCCAGCAAGGAAGATGGGGATGGTGATTCTCCACAGCATTCTGCAAAAAAGGAGAAATTTTACAATGAAATGTAACAAAAAAAATTAAATTTGTACATATTTAAATGCCTAACTCTCATGACTTAACATAAATTTAGATGAACCGATCTTTAACACTGAAGCCAATGCTCGGTCTGCAAAACATGTTGGTTGATTACTGAATTACCAAGGTTAGTGTTTCAAACCATCATAGTGACTAAGAAATTATGATCTGGGGCTATAATTTACAGTACCTGAGTTTTAATGCAGGGTGCTGTTAAGCACTAAAGGCAAAATACTGGACGCACCAGAAGGGTTGAAAACAGATGATCAGCCTCACGTGATTCTAATCAGTAAATTGAACGTAATATATTGCAATAAATGTGTTGAGCTTCTAGACTGAGCTCTGACCAAGATTAGTCAGCTTTTAGTGATAGGATGGCTCTTTCACACTACACATAAAGAAAACCTGGTGTACAAGGAGGAGCAACGATGAAATTGACGCAGTGCCTGCCTTTTACAGGTTGGTTTGGTGATAATCAACAATCGTAACCCATTTCATTTAAATAAATCATATCAAAATATTAAGTAGTTTAGAGTAACTAGAATCCATAAAATAAACAAAATTAACCTCTGTATCTGAGAGGGACCAAGACCATAGTGGACTTATGCCATCTTAAAACAACTACAATTTCACAATGTCATAGATGTTCATTTAACCACCATCTTGTAAACCTCTACATGTCTGGCATATTTACAAAGTTTTAAAAAGGAAATAGCACAGGAGATTAGTATTTATACAAGATATGTGTGCAAGTTGCAAAAACAATTCACATGTCTGTGTAAACCTTATCTACTCAAAGTAAAAGTTCTTCATTGTTAAAAAGATGTAAACAATATTGGAGAAATGTTAAGCGATTTCATTTTAACCAGCTTTCTTTTAGGTAGTTACTGTAGCTGCAAATGCTTTGCATGTTCTAGTTAATTTTTCACACGTGGTTATTGGTTATGTAGCAGCCCCAACTTTCCTGTCTAAACCAAAATTTGATTCTGTATAAATATTAAAAAGGTAACAACTTTTTAAGGTATATTAAACAGTGTTTTCATTAAAAAGTTTGCCTAAAAATTTAAAGATGGTAATACTTTCTTTTGGTCTTGCACCCTTTTGAACTTAAAACTGGTGCCCAAAAGTCGTCTCTTGCAAACTGAAGGTTGCAGGTTTGATTTAAGCTTATTCTCTTTAAAACTGATTCTTCCATGTTGCCCAGCAATAAGTATCATCGTATGAAGGCCATATTATTTGTGTGACCGAGTAAATGTGGTCAAAGCAATCTGGAGTAATTGTTATGACCAGAAAAAGCACTATAGAAGTTACTATAGGTCCATTTACTATAAGTTTTTTTGAACTGAGAGCAATCAATCTTGTTTTACACTGAAGGAAATAAAACTAAGACGGATCTTCTCAAGGTAAGATATCGACAGCTAATTACTTTATAACAGAGCCTCACTTGAAACTCTCCAACTTTTCATTCAAGTTGTGGTTAAACTTTGTAAAGACGTATGAGATAAAGCAGTTGCTCATTTCCAAGCATGTTTGCAAGTTTGAGGCCTTAAAGTTCACCCACTTTTTACAGTTGTGCCCTGCAGGCATCATTCAGAAAATGAATCCATCACCATGGGCCCCATTTGTCAGCATCTCTGTGTCATTACTTCTATTTGCTTTCCTCTCAGCTTTGCAACTCTTACAAAAATAAACAAAACCTGGCCATCAAAGGATACACTTAAACACCCATAATGAGAAGGGGAAGTTGATTTTATTGGTCCCGTCGCTGAGTAAAATAATTAGGCCTTTGCTTACTTTACTCATGAACTATGCCGCAGATATGTAAACAGGCGTTAGAGAGGCCCATCTGCATGTTATTAGAGGAAGAGTTGAAGAATTGTACAGTTCCCCTTTGGGAGTCCACTCTTTTTTACTTTTGGGTGATATACAGTGGAGAAACCTGAACTAAGAGTGACCCATGGTCTCTATAAATGCCACTATGTATCATACTAGGGCCTGATCTGGAAAAATGATCTCTCTGCCATTCGGGATCGAGTATCCGCCTCTGTACGCGCTGTCAGTATTTGTGCCAGCACATTTTTGACCATCACTCAAGCATCTTTTCAACAGATGTTGCTCTTGACAAGCATTGCATGACATCAAGTCAGAATTTCTGATGTGGAACCAAACTGCCTGAAGGACATTGGCGGCTGCTGCTTCTCACAAACTCTGTGCCGTGCAAATTCTTATGCCCGCCTTTCCTTTTTTTGACCTGCATCTTAGTCTGACTTGGAAAAAAGGTTATTTTATCACAATCCGCTTTGGTTTTCAAGGCTTTTGTTTATTTATTTTCCTCTTGATCTTCAGGTAATAGCAGCTTGAGAATGGAAGTCTTTAACATTCCGTGGAGTATTTTCCATAAGCTACAAAGCAGCTGTTTACTTATATCATGTGGAGATGTTACATGAATCCTGAGGTTTTCTTCTTCCCTTAGGATATCAAACATCTCATACCAGTGAAGAGGTTCAATTAATTCAAGGGCAAACTCAGCTGTTGGCTACTTTTATCAACCAGTGAATCAAGGAGTCTTGGCCTCCGTTTCTCTTGCAGTGATCCAACTCTGTTCTACAGAGGTCTCATTTGACAAATCTCCGTAAACCTCTTCCCTGATGAGTCTGTTTAAATGCAGCTGGCCAGGGACCAATATGTTCATGCACCCTGCTTTCTTTCTTCCTGTCCTCTTAAAGAGATACCCTGTTATTCTGGGACTATCCATATAATTCCAGCAAAGTCTAAGGAGTGACAAAGGATTGCACTAACCATCTACAGGGAACATGTATAAAAAGTACAGTTATTGTCTCAGCTTCCTTTCTACTCTGGGACCCTATCCTCGTCGTTCTCTGTAATAAAAGAAATATAGATTTTAGGATGCAGGGACTATGGTGGATTCAGATTCTACTAGGGGGCATACAGAGTAGACCATCCTCTGGGAAATCAAACCAACAACTCTTGGGTGTCGTGGATGTAGCAAGACCCGGCTTTCTATAAGCAGCCTGCCTTTACATATCGTCTTGACGCTAATCATCAAGTGGCCCATGAGACAGAAGGAGACTGTGGTTTCAAGTGTTAATCTTTAGACAAAACTGAACTGGACCCTTTCTGTTTGCTAAATGCTAATATTGTGCACAAACACAGCTTTATGTTTTACCAGAACCACAAATTCTTTGGATTTGCTTCACTGAACTGTGGCAGACCTTGGTTCCAAAATTCAACCCTGTAATGAAATTAGAAATACCAGAGAGGCTGTTGAGCCCCACACAAACCTTCTTTTTAAACAACTATTATAAGTGGGAACATGCTGTTTTATTTTTCAGAACGGTATGATAATGCCATGCTGAAGGTTTCTGTCTGGAGAAGAATGGATTATTTTTTCAAGTGTAGATCTGCCTTGGCTTCTGAATGTATAAATATTCTAAATATTGGAATAGTACATCATAGAATAAAAAGAAGCTTTTCAAAGTCTTTCAAATTTGTACACACAGATGTATTTCCTCTAAACCATGTGTAACGTCTTCCCAGCATTTCTTCAAAGGCAGGTTAAAACAAACAAAACATGATGCCTCAATTACTGGTGCGTCAGAAAGTCTCTCACAGAGACTGGTAAGTGCAGTTAATTACAGTAGAACTGCATTTAATTCACCGTGGAGCACAAACCTCAATCACTCATGGCTAGCCACACATGCACGAAGGTCCATACACACCAATATCTAACCACATGCTTGGTATCTCACACACAGACTTAAACACATACACAGGATGTACAACATAGAAAAAAAACACAGGACAGAGAGGTAAATGAAATGTTTTCACCCTGAACCAATTACACAAAAAGGAACCATGTCATTATCTGTGTTTGTGGATTGTATTTTCCCAAACTACACTTGGCTGTTGGCTTCTTGACAGTTGGTGGTTTGAGGCTCTAATGGGGGGGCTTTGCTATGTAAATGTGTCTAATTCCAACATTGCCAGAAGGCTGCTTTAGGCACTCTGGGATGCCATTTGTCATCACAATTCGTCTTAATAATGACTCTCAGACCAGATCTAATGCTTACGAAACAAGTAGCGGCAAGAATAAAAACAGGCTGTTTCACCTCAGCAATAAAAAATACTCTTAATGGAAAGTGAAGGCAGTTGGACACATATTTTAGTAATTCCTATATTAATTAAGAAATTGCAACAGTAATTGAAAAGAACAGCATTTTTCTTTTCAACCAGATTTTTTTTAAATCCTGAAAGTATAAAACAAAAGTTTTTTTTTATATATATATATACTTAGCAGCTAGTTTACAGAAAAGGTTCATACAAATTACAAATTTTCTTTTCCATAGCTCAGTTTTTTTAGTCGGACCTATTAAAACAGGAAGCCAAGATGTGTGTGAGGATTTTATTATGAAACTGTCTAATACATCTCTCAAGGTAACAACTGAATTGAATTACTTTTTTCTTAGCAAAAATAACAAACAACAATTACATTTTGTTCTGGTGAAATTAAACCTGCACAAAATAATGAACTGAATATGTGAGAGAGAAGGGTAGACTGGCAGCATTGCTCTGTTCCTCTGTGTTATAAAGTATCCTGACAATACCAGTTTGGAGACACTTAAATGCTGTTACTAAGTGTACTGCTCAGATCCACAGAAAAAAATATCTACTAAATAAATTTAGAATTTAAAGGTTTTAAGTCTTGTCCAGATGCTAAAAAATAGCACTTTTTGACAAGTATTGTCTGTGTTTTTGCTATTCCTCTTTCACCATACAAATTAATATAATTATTATTTTAGCATTAGAAACTTCTTTCTGACCTTCCTTTTGAAATAGAAACAAGATGCCCCCTGAAGTTAGAAGTTCTACTGGGAAAATCAGAGCTTTCAAGCGAGCTCTGAGTTTATCCAACATGGTTGTGGTACATATAAGAATAAAGTGAAAGTTACTGTTCAGTCTTTTAAGCGTTTTAAAAATTTCTAGAGTTTAATAAACTAGTGGCAAACAAATCTCTGGAACCAAAGGAAACTACAGAAACTTCATGTTTTTTATTAGTAACAATCTGTTTAAATCGTGTGTAATTTCCTTCTAAGGTTCAAACCTTAACCTGTGGGAAAAAACAAAGTGCACTTCAAGTTTTAGCAAACTAGAACACAGTGGTAAAAAGATATATGCTCATTAATGTTGTTGTTTAATTAGCTATTGCTTCTTTTTTTATTTTTAGTCCAAGAATCCTCCATACATGAAATATAATTTTATGCTTTAAAGTCAAACTGAATTAAAAATACATTTCTCAGGCTTATGCCAATTCCTAATCCTTGCCTTTAAGGCCTGAATTTGTGGTGACTAATGAACCAACAAGCCACCACATGCTGAAGTTCATGCTAGTTCTATAAAACCACATTTGCTTAATGTTATAAATGATATTGGGATTTATTCTGATGCTTTAAATTTGTTGCCTTAGTTTATCTGAGGACTCTTTTGATTTACAAGACATACACATATCTTTCTCAGGTATTTCTGTTTTAAATGAGGTTGCAAAAGAATCTTTCTGACGCTTAAGAAACAACCTTGTGACTGCATTTAAAATCCTCTTTGATATGTTAGCAAATTGTATCAGGTGGTGCAGCCGCCGGAGCTGTTAGCAGGATCAGAAAGCTTAGGATCAGAAAGCAAACTTCCCTCTGTTTACTGCACACATACAGTAGGAACACACATTTACCCACAGGTACATCTTCACACATTTAGATACATGTTAGCACACATACAGTTATACATCGACCGAGACGTACTGTAAACATACACTTGTTTAAACAAGCAAGAGGAGAGGGGTGGACATGCAAAGTACAAGTTTGCTAGGTTCATCTTCACGTCTTGTCCCCTTTTTCAGCTCATAAGATAAGACTGTTAATCTCTTTAAAAGACGCAGTACAACTTTCTGTCATCACTCTCTAATTCTCTACCTCACAACACTAATTATGTGCAACCTCCAGCCACTAATTATAGTAATTCAGTTGACACTTTTATCCAAGGGACACCTTACAGTGCCTTACAGGTGTACTTTTTTTCTTTACACTGAGTGGCCCTGATGGAATTAAATCCAGAAATATGGAATAACTGAAAAATGTGTTGTTCCAATTGCATGATTCTGTGCTTACTCACACAGAAACTCAGTGAATCACTAGGTCTCATATTCACTAGGGAATATCCAAAGCAGAGCTCAGTATAGAATCCGGTTACTCAATAATCTGAAAGTTGTGATGTAGCTTTGTCGTGGAATGCTCCATGAAACAGTTTAAATTTAAAATGTTGCTCCTTCATGTATATAAAATGTAATAATGTTTGATGGGAAAAAAAATGAATTAATCTTAATGTAAATTTTCAGTTTTAAAACATTTGCTTTCTTAAAAAGTTATTTCAGCTTGCTTAGTTGTACACATGCTTCTTTGAAACCTAACTTTTAAATTTACATTTATCTGTCTCCACATCAAATTTAAACAAATTTACCTCCCACTACAGTGTGCAGCAAGATAGCAATCTATGCTGATGCATTCAAGGGAGATTGTCCACCTCCAATGGTCCTTGTGTCCGCTTCCAGCTTTTGGTTTCCATGGTAATGTAATCTCTTGTATCCTCCAGCTTGTTCTCGCAACTTTTGCTTTAACACTAAATATAGAAAATTTGCTGAAACTCAGTTTTCCATTGTCCTAGGTAGGCTGCAGCACCACGTCTGTCTTCTTCAGTGTTTCTAAGATTTCCTTGTTTTGGTTTTAGGATGACAAGAAAAGCTGCAGTTCAGTCACAGTAAGCCCGCTTCTTAGTGCTGTGGCGACTGTCTGCACTCTATCTTTGGGAGGATTTGAGTCACTGTAAAGTCTGCCTTAGCTTGAATCCCTTGCACCCCACCTCCTTTCTCAAAACTGGGAGGGTCATTCCCTATTGGCCATGTTCATTGTGGGAGTCAAACCAAATTTCTCTGCTTTCTTGAACATTAGTCTGTCTTAGTACGTGTGTTAGTCTATCTTTCCAGTAGTCCTATCATTTTTTTATGCAAATGAAAAGTGGTTTGCTAAATCATTTCAGGTGGCTAATTAATCCATCAAGTGCCTAATTGAGAGATGAATCAAGTGTGTAGCACATATACAAAATAGACATCTTGGCTTAACATAATGATGCTGCCTTGATAGAAATATCTATGCATCACCTTATGCAAAACAATATTCATTTCCAGTGAGCTTTTATGAACATTATTGTGTTACAATTGAAGCTTTAATGTATTTCATTAGATTTTGTGGAAAAACAACCTACCATAATCAATGCATATTTGTGTAGCAGGAGCTATAGCAATTTGAAAGGTGTGCTATATGAATTTAGCTCCCCTTACTCTTGTGACAGTGTGGGGTCCTGTCACTATGCCTCCAAATGATCATGTGCCTTGGCTACCTTGCCAAGGGAATATGCCTTTGGCTGACTGGTTGACGAGTGTGACTTTCACCCGCGAGTTGTGGGATCAAATCCTGCCCGGGGCCCCCTGTAGTTTGCACCTTGCCACACTCTGATGACAACAAAAAAAAATAAGTTGAACCGATAGAGTTTAAATGTCATTTAAATAGTAATAATAGAAATTTGAGAACAGATACAGATGTGGCTTGGAATTTTACTAAGAGTGACATTAATATCATATGTACTAAGAAACACAACAGAGAGAAGAAGAAAGTTGGATTTTAAAAATAATATATAATATTTCAGTATATCGTGGAGATTTGTTTCAGTCCAAAATCTATTGCCAAAATATCAAATCCACAAAACAGAGGAGCAAACAAAATTTACAGCTTAAGCTATTGACTTCTCTTTCAGCACTATCGCAAGTTGGATATTCTACAAAACAGGCCTTCATGATATAAAAAAAAAAAAATGGTTTCCAGATCATAAATGTGGTCCAATGTGTTCTTGTTAGATTTGTCTAATTTAGTTTCATTAGAGGAAAAAAAGCTTCACAGCCTATAAGTAAAACATAACTGTATAGATTAGAACTAACATTACACTTATCTATGAACACACAATGTGAGCTGCAAAACGGTGGAGGCAGCATCACACTGCGGGCATGTGTTTATATACAACAAAAAACAAACAGGAAAACTAGTAACGGGAGCTAGTCAGGGTTGAGTGTGGAAGAAAACAAAAATTGTTTCTATTATGTACTGAATTATTATTACATAGCACATTTTAAGTTATTTCTTTGTGAAAAATATTCAAAAAGACTGTTTATGCTATCATGTCTTGGTAACTTTTACATCTTCCCTTATACTTTTGCCATGAAAGAGAATAAAATAAGGGACACTAAAAAAACAACGGGCTTTTCCAACCCTTCCATTGGCAGTGGAACCACATCACATTAAATCTCATAACCTCCAGTCCATAAATCACTGCATGCATATCTACAGAGCGTGCTTTGAAAAACGCAACAGTTCACATTCCTTGATGCAGCCAAGACAAAGATGTTTGTCTGTTTTGTGGTTCTTGCTAAACTGACTGCCGGGCACAGACAGTGGAAACACAGACGGTCACTTCTGCCATCAAAGAGCTGAAACATCAACAGACCCTGCAAAACATCAGAGGGCTAACATCTGAACAATAGCCCTTTTGAGTGGGCCGGAGGATGATGGCACTTTTGCATGACAAAATCACATTTATCTGAATTTTTGCTGATCTGTGGAGATGGTAAGATTCCTAAGTCATGGAGAAATAACCTGTCGCCCTCTTGTGTCAGAATACAATAGTGCGACTCCTGGAGTTTTTGTAGACCCAATTTTTTGTACAGTAATGAGAACAAAAGGGGGTTTAATTCACAGAGGATAAATATGAACTACATGGATAAAAGTACACAAGCAGACTGTTGTAACAGATAGAGGATCAACTTTATTAATACAAGTAAGTAAAAGTGTCTTTAAATATGGTATAAAAATAAATGCAGGAGAGAATAACAAAGAATGATGTTCTACGTACAACCGGAGACGGCGTCTTTGTAAATCTGAATGAGACTTTACAGGTGCAATGAGAGTCATATGTGCTAAGTATTGCAGTGCAACCAAATCATAAAAAGCAACCTAAATGCACAATAAATAATCAGAATCATAATATATATGTATATATATTTTGTATATTCATTCTGCACAACACTTCCCATAGCGTGACAAAGTTTCTGTAACCTCATGTAAAGCAATGACATTGGTTAAAGTTATCAGTGTAAGCTGTTTTTTTTTTCCTCAGTGTTTTTTACTCGTTTCACTCTGACATCATTTGGTTCTGCTGGAAGTGAGAGAAAGGACCCCAGTTGAGTAGCTGCGATGGAAAGAACTGGAGCACTGATTTAAACTTTCGTACACTTTGTTTTGCAGTCTCTCACTCCCCTCACAAGTCCAACAGTGTCTTCTTTTTGGGAACACTGGAAATATTACTGTACTGAAAGAGGAGAGAGAAGCTGAAACATCCTCTCGATGGACATGCAACATCTTGTGGACAACAGACGAACAGGCAGCTTGGCTCATCGTCTGGCTGGGCCAATAGCAGTTGAGAGACGATGAGAATGATGAGATGTGATGGCCCCCCCCCCTCCATGCTCCAGAGAGAGGAAAACCATTGATTTTTAGCATGGCACACAACTTTACTGTCTCTTGTCTGCCAGTGGTTCCTCCTGTGTTCAAAAGGAAAAACTGACATATGAATTTGAACAAGGAAAGTTTTCAAATTATAACATGGGAAACGTTTTTTTCAGTTGTGATATTTGAAAAAGATATTTAAGGTATGGTAAATATAATTCAGTAATGACATAAGTGACTGAGCAGAGAACAAACAAAAACCATATGAATACAATTTATATATTTAGAAGAAATGCAGTGATTGATGCATCACTGCTTGGTGATTAAATGCAATATAATATGTCTGATTCTGATACTGATTCAGCTCTGCCACTTCACATTGCAAACTCCTTAGTAGAAATAAGAGGTGAGTTTTTTTGTGCCTTTTATTTACTTGTACTTTTGTTATTGCAGACCTCAGAAGACACATTTTTAATCACACTTATAAAAAAGCAGTGTTGCATAATGTGGATATTTCTCAAACAAAAGCAGGAGGTTAACAGGAGAAATTAAACTTAGAGGTTTCAAATATTACAAACAGTTCAATTATCCATAAAATAAGAACATTTGACTTTAATATTTCTACTAAATATTAAATGGTAAACAAATTATTAATTTTTTGTAATTTAATTTTGAAAAACAAACTGGACAAACATTGTTTTAAAATTTAAGCTCCAAATAGCAGAAACATGTATTAAACAGACACATTTTCTGCTATCACTTTGTTAAACAGCCTGTGCAGCAAATCACATACCTAAATATATTTTAGTGTAGGGCTGGAGGATATGTCCAAAATTGATATCATAATACATTTCTTAATTTCAGTCGATACGATATAATTTCGATTTTGATGTAGGAAAAATAAAAGCCAAGAAAGACAGCCAAGAATGCCCACAACAGATGAGTGTAGAAACTTGACGAATATTTTGCAATTATTAAAGAATCCTCCAACATTTAATAAATATTAGCTTTGAAAAACAAAAACACCTAAAACTACATAAAAAACTGGGACATCAGTCAGTGACCAGTGCTATGTTTACAGACTGTGATGTATATTGAAATATTGAAAATGTAAATTAAACCATATAAAGATATATATTGATAATGAAATATTGTCCAGCTCTACTTTAGTGTAATGTAATATGAAGTGTTTAGACACAATGTTATGATATTCTAAGCTGTTCTTTTTTATTAGAGTTACTTGAAAGATATAGACATTATACTTTATGGAGAGATCAGAACACAGTACATAGCCCAAACCTAAATAAAAGTATATGATACGTTACCTGGAAGCAAGAGACTTCAGAACAAATTTTTACTTTTCTGTGGGAGACACAAAAAAAAGATAAATGAAAGCTAAACGAAACACCATTTTCCATCAAATAAGCCTTCTGACAGTGATGTATTTTCCATATTTTAATTAAAAAACTCAAACCAATTCCAGAATGACAAACAGGGAAAGTGTAGGAGGCTTGAAACACATTAATACACTGAAGTTAGCTAAACTAGCTGCCAAGTTTGACATGTTTACCTGTTTTATTAAGTATTTTCAAATAGGTTGACATCAGTTCTGCTCAGCTACAAAAACCCCCCTTTTTAAAAAAAATACTTTTTAGCTTTAGCCATCTCCCTGTTATTAAATTAACATTGTTTTTTTGTTTTGCAGTTGTTTTTTCAAAACAACTTAGATTTTAATTCTTTTTGAATATAATACATACTAAATAGGTACTAAATACATTTTAACACCATCTAATCTTTTACATATCATTTCTAGGCATTGTTGAATGTCTGAAATCAGGATTTAACTTTTTTTTTTTTACCTTTTTCTTGGCCTGTAATAGCTCCTGGTAGGCACTGGAACGAATGAAACGGCTATAAGAATCACTCTTCATCAATTTGTAGATGTGTTCCTGTTGAGATAATATCATAAGAAATCCGAAGGACGAAAGCAACACAATAACAAAAAAAGTGCTCTATTTAATATCAAAAGACAAAGTTTATGTTTCTCTGCATTAGTGTTTTGCTCATTTGTAGTATTAGTATGACTAGTTACTATATAACCAACCTGTGCATCCTCGAAGGCATAGCGGCCAGGGTCTTTCACATTCTGAGTGGTTTTTCCATAGCTCTTGGAGTCCACATTAATGGCACTGGGTGCCCCAGGGGCCAGAAACTCCTGCCATATTTCCTGAACACGGGTTGGGACCTCTCTGATGGGGCGCTTTTTTAGTTCTTGGACCGCAAGCCAGAACCTGAACACAATTGAAAGCAAGAAAAAGATTATGTGCGTAACTGTTAAAAAATGCTTTGATTATGTAACTGAAAACAACACAAGTCCATTATGTTTTTAGCTCAGACTGATGATATACCTTTTGCTCTGGCAGCTTCAGGAGCATACATTTTAGCAGGTTTGTGGAAAGACACAGAGTGTGGGAATAAACTGTTCATTGCCTCCACCTATCATGGACTTTGTAATTTTATGTCACAACATAACAGCTCACTTGTCTTCCAAGCTGGTCAATCTAAGGCTAATCAATACTTTTTAAGAAAATTGGTTATGGTGCATCACTAAATTATGCAATTAACTAAAAATAATCATGATAAACAGTTAAAACGAACTTCACTGAAGGTTGTTAGTATTGAGGAGGGACAGTTCAGGCAAATACCATCAGAGGGAGCTAATGTGGCATGTTGTTTGTTCATTGTGTGTTTGCTATTGACATTTAATTTTCTGAAGTTTCCTACTTATAAAAAAACAGCTAACAGTGAAAGGTTATTCATTTTTCACCAGAAAAGCAAAGGAAGAAAAAATGTATTATCATAAAAGAATAATGTTTTATACATATTAAAATATACTTATATTAAACCGCAAAACCGATGTCCAGAATTATTAGGCAATTGATTATTTTGATCACGTCATCCTTTTTTATACATGTTGCTTTACTCCTCGCTGTATAGTCTTGAAAGCCAATTACCAATTAAGTAAATCAGGTGATGTACATTTCTATAATGAGAATGGGTTTGGTCTGATAAAATCAACACCCTATAAGGACTAATTATTAGGCAGCTTGCCTTCCTTTGGCAAAACGGGCCAGAAGAGAGATTTGACAAACTCAGAAAGTCAAAAATTCATAGATGTCCCTCAGAGAGCATTCTTGAAATTGCTAAACTTTTGAGGCATGATCAGCAAACAAGTGTTTCATGGTAAATAAATTGAGGGCCAAGGCACACTGGACTATCAAAAAGCACAAGATGTGGATACTCAGGGACATGGCCAAGGTAAGAAAGGCTGAACAACAACCACCTTGGAACAAGAAACGTAAATATCCTAATACCATAAAATTTCCACACAACAAACACTGTTTAACCCCTGCAATAGAGTCCTGAGGCAATAAATCACTCGGCTTCCAAACAAGTCCAGGGTTTATGTTTATCAGTCAGAGTTGTTTGGTTAGCAGTAAACTGGCAAACTTTTTGCTGATTAATTCATTGTACTTCCTAAAGAGAACAATGTTTAACATATTTATATAAACGATACACAAGTTAGTCTAATAATATGATCAAATCTAAAAGGCAAAATTTTCTTTATTTACCTGAGATTCTCTGAGCTAAATTCAGATTCAAGAAACTTGAGGAACTGCTCTCTTCCAACAGGATCTTTCAAAACCTCATCAATGCCAAAAGCCCATCGCTTTACCCTCTGCTGGCCTGGTTCTTTACTGAAGAAGAGAAAAAGTGGGGACATTTATTAAAGGATATCATACCAAACAGATGATGATATTAAACTGAATATTTGATGAGGTCATGTAGCTACCTGGCTTCAAGCTCCCAGAGGGTGGTGTCATCTGAGATCCAGGGGTTGGAGGGATCAGGAAGCGTGAGGCATGGGTCATATTCGACATACTGCTCTGTGTAACCCAGCAAACTGTTCCAAACAAAAGTACATAAAATAGAAACTTGCCTGAAAATATCATAAAAGGGGAAATCTCTTAAACATCTAAAAAAGTGATCTAAAAAAATCAACATAAGTGTACTTTTCTTAAAACGTTATAATCTGAATGAAAACACGCGTCACCAAAGCTCTTGGTTCCAGTGGTTATAGCAGTTAGACAGCTCCATACATAAACAAGGACACATAGAAAAGTGTTCACCTTTCTGCCACTTTGGACATTTTCAGCCGATGCCGGTCTAATTGTAATTGCCAAAAGGTGATCTGAAACAACAGAGAAATAGAAGCATGCTGTAAACTAACAGAACAGATGAACGGCATCATATATCATCCTTTTGTTATTTTATTCTGTATAGGGATGCATGTTGTTGAAATTTTGGCAAATATCCAAAATGTTACACCTCAACTTTCCTAACTGGTTTATTACAACATAAAAAACTAAGTGCCTTTTATATTAGTGGGATGATCACTGTTTGATATTTAGTTCTGTAGCTACTATCATCCGATACCAGTAACATACTGATAATATCGTACAACTCTAATTCTGTGTGTACTATATATTACATGTCAACCCCACATTTTACACTCATTATGAAAAAAAGAGATAATTCATAAATTCTATGAAAATAAATAAAAAATTAAGAAAAGTAAATGTATTAACCCTAGTTTACTACTTTGGATCTAACCTTGTCCTGCAGCTCTTCTTCTGTAGGTTGTTTGGCCTCTGGAACAGGGGTGTGTGTTGGACTGTGGGTACGGATGTCATTCTGCAGCCCATAGACAGACTGAGAAAGACGGACAAGGCACACAGAAGCATTAACATTAGTAGCTTTCAATGCAGAGACAAATACAGAAAACAAGCACGAAAATGGCTTAATAACTAGAATACCTTTCTGGTTTTGTGTGGATTTTTCATCCTGGAGGACTTCTTTATATCAACTTCTGTTGTATTCACACATCCAGGCTGTGAGAAGAAAGAAGCCGAGAAAATTTAAGGTTTCATTTCTTCTTACTCTTTCAATTTAAGCTATTTTTTTTGTTTTGTTTTGTTTTTTTTTCCTCCTGCTGTAAATATTTCCGGTGAATTGTACACATTGTGCTACACCCAGTAGCCTTTAGCTAGTTACATTGTCAGACATTAAAGAATAGAAACAAATTATCAAGCTTTTCATTGGGACAAACAGACATTGTCTTTAGACTTTGAAATATGCATTTGACAAAAAATCAAAAAACAAAATTACATTACATATAAACTACAAAGTAAAAATGATTGTTGTAAACATGGACAAACTTTACCATTTATAACACTCCAATCACTGCCCCACCTGTTTTACTGCACATTTTATCAAAATAAAAAAGCCACATTTTATCAAAATAAAAAAAAGCCCAGAGGATTAGAAAACAATAAGTTATAACTGAACTCATTAAAACCCAAACCTAATTACAGCAATCTGTCATAAGAAGTAAAGAACAACAAAACATTGCTCCCCAACTGTGAAAGATGTTTTTTCCAAGCTCCCAGATATCTGATGAACTGCTGTGCTTTATCCTGCTGCCTGGTGACATTTCACATCATGGTTTTCCGGATTCAGTATCTTTAGCATTCTCATCTCCCTTAGTATCATTTGCTTAATAGTAATATCAATGAGATGTGCTGCATGCTTTAGATGTTTGTCTGTGTGAACAACTATAACTACATCTTCTAAGGAAGCTGTTTCTAGCTGATTTACAGCCATGCGGGCTTAGGTGTGCACTTACAGTAGATAACCAGCAGGTGGTATTGTATAGAGTAATAAATTAAAGTGCAGTTATATGGTCTTATTTGCAAGTGTAGGCCATAACACCCCCCCACACACACACCAGAATAAACAGCTTATGGAATGATAGTGCAATGTAGAAACCACCATACATTAGGTGGTGAGTTTAGAGTTGTGATCCCAATCTCTTTTTTCTGTCAGCTCTGCTGCTTATACCAACAAAAGGTGCATCAGTCCTTCATATTAATATATGCATATGCAGGTGCTTTACACTCCTGCTAATACTTTAAATTTATGATGTTTTAACCTGCCTTAATTATCTCTGTATGATCTTTTTTGCAAATAAATTCATAGGGAAAATATTGTTCTTACATTCATTTAATGAATGTAAATATCTTTTAAACCACTATAATTGTAACTTACTTTGAGAAAGCAGTTTTATTTGTAAAACAATCAGAAATAGTAGGGTGAATTTTAAGCTTTAATAGCAGTTAACTGTGTTATTGCAGAGCCTCTGCAAGTGTATTCAAACATTTCAAACCTGTAAACACTAAAACAAAGAGGACCACTGAAGTAAAGTAGAAAAAAACAATACATGGTTTTTATTTATTTACAAAACATAAAAAAAAATTGTTTTGAGGGTGTAGTGTTAGATTAGTTTTAGATATAGGCCAAAAAGATCATGATTTTTGTCTCATTTTTTTACATATTTGCTGTGTACCCTACAAGGGAAACAATAGCTCACTTTCCCTCCATGAAGCCTGGATTTAAGTGGTTCAACTCTAATATTTGCCCTTTTGACAGATTCCTACCTAAGAAGTGGATCTCTGTCACATGTGCTTGTTACTGAAATCATTTCAATTCTACAGTACTAATATCTAATGTTCTCTAACGTTGGGGACTTCACAGAACAACTGCATTAATACTGACATTAGGCTCCAATTAGGATCTAGGTCAGTTCTGAAGGCAGTTGGTTGCACTTGGTTTTATTCAGGGGTAACGAAGTACAGGAGCATGCATGAGTATGCCATGTTTTTATTCATTTCTTTTATGAAACAAAAACTTCATAAAATATGTATGCTATCTTGTAACAGTTTTACAAAACATGTAAGTAACCGTTTTCAAATTCATGGTAGTACATATATACACAAAACAGACCGAGAGCCTCTTTGGTATGTGTTACCTCCCTAAAACTACCTACTTTACTCAAACATTCCTGCAGGATAAAGATACACTTTTTCCAAAAATAAATGAGTTTATGCTAATCAAATCTGCAATGCTTAAACCATAGAGTAGGATTAAAAAAAAGTCAAGGAGCAGGAAATCAGTTTCAGAGTACAGCTCCTGGCTGATTGAACAAGTGGTCCTAATCTTGCCCTCTTGCAGGAGAACAGAGCAAAGAAACTCGACGGTCCTCACTGTGAAATTCGAATTAATATTGATTATGTTGCTCCAAGGACGCATAAATTGAACTTGTTATTTTCCAATTAACCAGCAAACTGTCTTTGGGAGAAGCACAACAGAGGAGACCCTTTAAACTCGGGAGGGAGGAAACTAAATGCTAATGCAAAGCAAGTGTGCAGGGAACAAGGTAAACAGCGCAGCTGAAGCTGATGTGTTGTGACAGTTATTGATGTGGCATTTCATGTGTATGACAAAGGCAAATACACATCAGTGATCTGCAGTGGCTTAGCTTCTTTACAACATTTAAATGTTGCAGGTAGCATGTAGGATTGTATAATCCAGAGAGTGTTTGTGACGGCATGACATTTTGAAAACACTATTTCTTTTTTAAAAAACCTTGATTCATTCCTACTGGGAGTGAAATGAGTGGAACAAAAACACGTAGGGCTTTTTGTTAAATCAAATGTGCAGTGTCTTACCCCTTGAATCAAAAACTTGAATGTTTTGTCTGGAATGTATGGATGGCACAACACAAAGAAGTGCATAATTGGGAAGTATTTTTTAAACAAAGTATTACTTAAGATATGAGAGGTTTTATTCATGCATTTTCATTTGGCTCTCTTGAATCATTGCTTTGTAGAACCACCCCCTGCTTCAATAACACTTTGGATTGCACCAACTTTGCAAATTGACTGAAAATGTTGTCCATTCTTATTTTAAAAAAGGTTTGAGCTAACTTAGCTTAGGTGAGAGCACCCAAACCTCAATTTCAAAATACTGCCCCAGATTATCAGTAGGGTTTCGACAGTATTTATGGAAAACCTGAGGATATTTTGATGAAAACTGCCCTTAAAGTTTACATCAAGTTCTGATGGCTTTTATTCAATTTATAAAATTTCCCAATTTTAGTAGTTGGTGTCATCGGGGAGAAATTCATTGATATGTCTCAAACAGATCTCTTTATAACCCTTTCTTTCCCTTTCTAAAGATTAGTTCAATGACAGGGGGTGATTATTTAATAAATAGTTAACTTTAAAAGGCAGTTGCTCACATGGGGTTTTATTTAGAGGTATCAGAGTGTTGGCGGCACACTGTAAATGTGAAAAGCATGTTTTCCGATTTAATTTGTTAAAATTTTTAGCCTTCTTTATTAGGATCAGTCGCAAGAAATCCTGAGAAAACTGACTTAAATGTGTAGCTTCTGTTTTTGTATGTTTTGTATAAACAAAATGCAAAAAAACTTCAGATATTAATTTTTTTCATGGTATTCTAATAATTCTTTCAATTAAGCATTTTAGAAAAGCTTGCTTCTTCTTTTTCATTTTCTTTTCTGAAATTATATGAATCCCAACAGAGTTAAGTCTCGCAAATGCAATAGCCTAATTCACTCACCACTGGTCTGTGCACATCCCAAAATGCTCTTTCCTGGCTGTCAAGAATTTTCCTCTCAATTTTGTCCCTTTTCTTGTCAACCCTGGGGAAGAAAAATAAATAACTGTCTCTATCCAGTGTTCATTACTGAATGTTTCCAGTCTAACTTGCAAATATATAAATGTTTATGCTGATATTTAGCAGTAGTGAATTACTAACTTGGTTCATAACAAGAAAAGGGACTTACTTATTATGGCTTTATACATGTGGGGTTCTTTTAGAAACCTACTTTGCTTGTGCTTCTGCTTGCATAAAGATGAACTCCCATTTCCTGGCAAAAGCTCTCTGTAGTCTTGCTAAGCTCTCCTGTGAGTGAAACAGAAAATATAAATTAGAAAAGAAAGGCTTTTGAGGAAATGCGGCTTCTTCTGTCTGGGTGACCTGCTGCTGGCTGCAGACTTTACTGCTCTCTGATTACATGGAAAGCAAAAACTAAAAATAATCAACTCATTCAATAAGCACTAAATCCAAACATTTTTTAATTATTTCTAGCTTTAACAAAATGAACACAAAGGGCTGTGGAGGTGTGCTAACACACAGTTAGTGGGTACTTCTGAAGGTGTGACAACACGCCTTTACTTACCGCTTCATAGTCAGCGAGCTCCAGACGTGCTTTGTTTTGCATTGTTCTTTTGCAGAGGTAAACAGCTGGGAAAGACAAGGGGAAAGAATGGTAATAAAGAGAGAACAGAATATATAGCTTTGCTTTAACAGCCTTAAGTGGCTCTGAGTTTATGCATTTAATCCTCTTAAATGCACATTTAAAATGGCCACATAAAGGTCATTTAGCTATGCATGCTGCAAGTGTGTCGTTACTACAAGCGCTGGTGTGTGCGTCCCTGACTTTTGATCTCTTCCTAGCCTATAATCATCCCTTCATCTCTTTGTTAACGGACCATAATGCGGGAGATTCATTATGCCATTAGACTGTTTTCATTATGGGGCATCATGCACGTGAGTCAGCCGCTGCATCTGCTGTTCTCCAACTTCCCCCAGCTTTCCCAGGATTATTCCCACAGTGCGCTTTGGCCCTTTCCCTCTTCTGCTGCAAATTAAAGACCTGCCAGAGTACAGGGATTCATTGAAAAAAAAACATTTTGTGTAATATGAAAGCTTTATCTCCACTTTGCTTGGCTGTAAAAAGGAAAAGCTCATCCCTGTATCAACATTAAAAATATTCAGCCAACCATGAACAATAGGTTCATGCATACAGACGCATGTTAGCTTTTTTGTGCAGATGCATCACACTTCAGCAGTTGAAAAGAAGCTAGGGTAGATACACTGGACCAAGGTGGTGGAATTTATTGCTCTGGTATAATAATAAAAACCCATTTATGCACAAGATAGTTTTGGTTATTTTCTTTAAATAAAATGATTTACAAAGGCAATTATGCCTATTCCCTTTTTTTACAATTTTATCACAAGTTTTAATGTGAAATACTATAAAGCAGAGCAGGGGTTTTTAAAGGGTCAGGAGATACCAACAAGTCAGGAGAAGATTTTCAGAATCATCCTGATGTGACTTCTGAAGGGTATGGAGGGCCAAAAGGGATAATGCAAAATAAATCAATCTTTGATAGAGCAAATAAATGCAGCATTTAATTTCATGTTAAAGAATCAAATCTACAGTTTGTCTTTCTGTTACATTATGTAATAATCAAATATGATTATAATGATAAAATACATAATTAAATGTTATATTAGACAATTAAATATGTTATTTTACATGATTACGTTATTCTATTTTATTTGTTCAATACTTTATTTGAAACTGTAATCTTATTGTTTTAAATTTAAGATCTTATTTTTGAGAGAGATTAAACAAAACAACCCAAACTGTTTTTTGAATTAAAAAAGTACTAACTAACAAATGCAAGAACAATACGGATAATGAAAAAAAAAGTATCTCAATTTAATGAAAGGATGTCCTGAGAACAAAGTTCTTAGCTGGATTGTCTAATAGATAGCTAATCTAGACTGAAAATTATCAATGCATCAGTCTATGGATCAAATCAATTATTAATCTTTATCTCTAAAAAAGAAATGTCTTTCAGGATTGCCATGAAATTAGCTCCATTCCCCTTTGTCTAAACTCTGACCAGCTTCCTATAACCCTGATAAGAAGGAGCATCACCATAGCAAGATAGCCCACCCATGCTGGGTGTTGTGAAATCTTAGGGTTTTGGCACATACTGCATAGACCAGAGACACCAATCTATTAGCTCCAAGATCTTCTTCCGCTTGTTTGCAGTGTCCCCTGTGTGGATTGTGGTTCACTTCAAAAAATGGCCTATTTTTTTTTTTTTTTGTTTTTTTTTTACATTTGCTTCATACTTGCCACATTTTATCTAAGGCTGTATTTGTGGCTGCCGAACTAATGGCTGTTCTCTCAAATGAGCTATGAATCGTTTCAGCTCCTTCACAGTTATCGTGGGCCTCTTGACTAACTCAATCCTGCCTCAGGTTGTTGAGCTGTGCCATCCTCTTGTCATTTTCAATAGGAACAAAGTGACTCTCGTTTCGCTATTTACCCATAAAGACAACTAGTTACGCTAGATTTTATGTAGGGTTTCCTGGACAAGTTAGCTGAACAGAAATGCATGTCTCACTTTTAAGATTTGTATTGGATGTATATGGTTAAAAATAAATTCTAAAAATCGTGTCCTTTTGTGTCTTTTCTGTTATCTAATGGGTTACGATCAATCACATGAAATCCCAATAAAACACTTTGAAGCTTGTGGTAATCTGACAAAATGCGACAACATTTAAGGTGGTTGAAAAGCTTCTGTAAGGCACTTTAAGGAAGAGTATAAAAATATAACAACAGTTCTCTCACCATAGTCTGTGTTTTCAGGTTCCCAGCAATTTGACGGCCAAAAGTATGGAGTCTGGGAGAAAGATAGGAACATTGTGAAGCAAGACACAAAGAGACCAGAACAAACCAAACCAAAAACGTTTTTGAAACAATGTATTTTACTGCCATCATAATGGGCCCTGCAGCTACCCACAGCGACATCAGTCCCAGCAAAACACTTTGCTGTATAATGGACTTGGTGTTAGATGTAAGAGACATAAGTTCCTTTCAGAAAGACCTCCAAGCAGACAGGAACATGAATCTTGACCCTCCTTGGGGCGGCATTGTATAGACTGGCCTCAGATGAGAACCGATTACACATAAAAGCAAAGTAACGCCAACCGCCAACACAAACAGCCTTAGGTATTGATTTATTCGGGTCAGCTCTTTGTAGCACACTTGGGGAGCCAAAAGAAAAATCACTAAAACTGTCAGAGTCTCTATAGGCATCCAGGATATGTGCTTTTTCTTCTATGTTTGTGAACAATTACGAACAATGGAGAACTGCAATTCCAATTTGTGTCTTTTTTCCAGCTGCACAATAGACAAGCAGCACATCCAGGTTAAACCAGGGGGTCGATGAAAACTAAAATAAATAAAATTAAAAATTTCTTGTCCCTGGAAAATTTGAATGAGATTGACTTAAGCAGCAAATTAAAACTCTGCTCTTGCAAAGTCAAATATCAAAGTCTATTTAGTTTATGTAGCCCCTTTAAAAACTGCAACAAAGCTTTTCACAGTTACTCAAACAATCACCAAACAGCAAATAGAATCAGACTGCACTAAAGGTAAGTAAAACATAGAGAAGACAAGAAATATTTAGCAACTAATTCAATGGCAAGGGAGAAGACACGCGTTTCTAAAAAGATGTTTGAAATGTTTAAATATAAGTTATAATTTGTCCTGTATAATTGGTTTATTTGTGTATTAGTCATGCATTTTTTTTATTTAATCAGCTTGAAATTGTCTTCTGTACTTTTTAAAGTTTCTTAAAAGATTTTAAAACTTTCCAAATCACTTTATTTTATTTGCGGGAATTAAAAAAAAAAAAGAACTTCGAATAGTAAAAGTTCATACACGTGGATGATAAATTAGCAACAATTAAAATAATTGAACAAAAATTAATCTGAAAAGAATAACACAGGGCAAAAAATAAAAATAAGAAATGAAAAAAACTAGCATAAATTTTGAACAACAAAATATAAATGTATTGTTTTACCAAACGTTGCCAGGCTAAGCAGAAATAAATCAAAGTATTACAATATAACAATTTAAAATGTTGAGGGGATGTGCTTCTATATATGGATTTCCTTACCTGAAACCTATAGAAAGTACCGTCATCTTTGAGAGTGAGGACATGGTCTGAAATAGGGAAGAAGTAGCCATGTGCAGCCATCAGTGTTCCTAAGTGAAGAGCCTCCACTAGAACAAAACAGACAGAGAGAAATTTAATAAAGATTACAACTAGGTGTTTCTGTATTTGTCCTGTTATTTCTAAGGCTGTTACTGTAAAAAGTGACTATATACAGTTTAAAGAAATCCTATTACGCAAATTATTGTACTATATACAGTTTAAAGAAATCCTATTACGCAAATTATTGTACTATATACAGTTTAAAGAAATCATATTATGCAAATTATTGTTTTTCATCCCCTTTTTGCTAAAAAGCACATAAAAAGTTTATAAAAAATTAACCATAAACTTTTTTTTTTCTAAAAATTAAAAGTACCATTTAAAAACCACAATCTTTAATTAGGTGTTAAACAAAAGTTTCATTAATCCAACATCTCCTCATATAACATATTCTAGTCTTAAATGTCATGTTTTCATAAACCGTAAGCAGAAAATCATTGCATTTACCTGAAATTTAAAAAGAATAATTAAATATGATCATATTAAATACTGCATATCTTAAAATTATTTCTGCCATTTCATCTTTTCCACATTTTGTCACACTTGTGGAGAACTATACTTAAAAGGAGCAGGATAAAATATTCCTAACAAGCAAAGGACAGGGGAAATAAAAAACTTTGCATTAGTATTCTGCCCTATTACTTAGACACATCTGAATAAAACTGTCTGCCATCAATTGGCTTTAGATGGGTCAGTCTGTTGAAACAGTTGACAATCTTTCCTAGATGCACATCCATCCTCGACTTAAATAACAACTTTGAGCACCAGCCCTTGAATCAGGAACTGCTGCTTTAAAAGCATCAGAGTCCTCTGACAGATGGATGGGCAGGCCTTGGTTCCAACAACGCGCAGCACAGCCGGGGATCTAGCTGATTAGCCCACCTTCAGCGGGAGAGGCGGAACTCATCAGTCATATCACCTGGTGTTGTGCCTGGTTGGAGTGGAAACCGCTTCCCCTCTACACCGCACAGCGCATGGTTTACCGTTCCTGATTTAAATCATCAGATAATGAAAACATCTCATCTTCCTCCACTGGGTGTCTCATCTGCCACCAGGTATTTCCTGCAGTTGTGAATCTGCAAGACCTTCGTTGAGACTCATGTTTCTTTCAACGTGTTGACACATTTTGTTCATTAGCAGCAGGCGCAGGAAACCGTTCATTTACATGATATTTTATACAGCAGAGCTTTAATCTCTTCGTATCGAGCAAAACTATAATATGCAGCTATTAAAATGTCTCCCATAGACTAAGGATACAATAACAGAGGCTTAGTGAGTAAAACATGTACATCACAGCCCTCTCACTCTCTGACAGATTCACAACGCCTGCATATGTGAAGGATAAATATAGATCAGCTTTTCCCTTAACACGACGAAGACTGTTGCAGCTTTAAGAGCACTGGCTGTGATGATGTGTATGTGTGTGTGTGTCTATAAGCACATTTGTGACAAGGCTCCATTTATTAATAAATAATGACTCACTGTACTTTATTAAAATCTGTTAACTCATTATCGCAACCCCTTCATCTTACGTGCAATGTGTAAGAGCAATATTATCCCTTTAACATCATCATCTTCTACACTGAATCCATCTATTTCTGTGTAGTTTGGCTCATTAACAAAACAGGAGAGCTCCAAACTACAAGGAACAACTACGTCCACTTTGACCAGACTGATTTGCATGTCCACAAACAGTACACCAACACATATTATACATTGCAGAATTATTATTATTGCCATTTAAGCACTCATATTCAGAAGACATATTCTTTGAATGCATTACAATTAAAAACTTGCAGCATGCCAGATCCACTTGGTCTATCTCAGCATCTCAGGTGACAAAAATGTTAGGCAGTTCCCCTCTTCAGAAGATATCCTTGACTTTTGTGGGTAAAGAAAGTTTTAAACTGTTAAATTGTTATTCTCCTTGCTAAAAGATCATTTCAGGGATTTCCCTTTCATAGTGTGGATTAGATGCTTTTATATGACAAATGAGACTCTAGCTGTTACACAACAGTTCAATGCTATAGCATTGTCATTGTTTTTCTTTTTTTCCTTTTTTTTGTGTTGTACCTCTTGTTTCTGATGAATTTCCTTTAAGCATTTATCTGGCTTTATTTATCAACGTACAAGTTATTGCTATTCTACAAATACCTACCCCAGTGTGACCAGTATAACCCCATTTTTCTATTACTATAATCTTCAAATCAATTTTTAGCTTTGTGTTAAACAAATTTTGTCATAACTTTGTATTATATACTAATCATAAAAATAACATTTCAAAAATGAAGAAAAATTTGACAGGCGTTATAAAAGTTTTGATTTATAATGTATTTTTAGCAGTAATATGTTTATATAATGTACGGTTAAATGGTATATCCTTATCAAATTTATGATGTAGTAAAAGAGCTTGAAAAAAAAGGCTGTTTTCCTGTGGGATGAATATAATTTCAGCTATCCCAGTAGGATTCTTGATTATTTCTTAAGGGGGAAATAAACAGACATTATACTAACAGCTATTAAACTGTAGGCTATACTTGAACTCGGTTAAGAAACATTATATCGACATTTTGGTGAGTATGCATCATGGAGAGCGAGGCTAAAGTTGCTGTTGGCAGTTTCCGTTTTTTCTGTAATATCAGATCTGTGTACATAACCATGCTTTCATCCAAATTTCATTAAAATAATAGTTGCTTTTCTCACTGTATGTTTGTAAATACAGACAGACACATTTAATAACTTTAATTATTTCGATTAATTTCCATCAGTTTGCATCTGGGGATTTGTGTGTACTTTTTAGTAATAAGGACTGAATTTGAATGAGTGTTTAATTTAAATCAATCTCACACAGAGAAAAACATGTATTGATCAAGTCAACATTTACCCTTGTTTAAAAACTGCATTTCTGATGGGCCATTGCCATAAAATTTACTCCAGATGTCAGTAAAAAAACAAGTTAATTCCCACATACAAAGAAAATCAACATGGAATCAATTCATGGGGGAAAATTTGATTGACAAAGGAAATATCCATTGAACCATTTTCTTTATGCTTGCAAGGAAATCCCCACTTCTCTCATCATCTGATTGTTATCCACAATGTCAAACTACATTTCTGCATTCAACTTTCTTTCATTTTAATTAAGGCTGTAAGACAATGGGAAACCAGAGCTTATAAAAAAAAGGATTTTTGAAAACTTCATTTTTTACAAAAACGCTCAATCTTCCTTTTAGTTCACCCTACATCTTTCTCATAAGGTTCAGGTCTAGGGACTGAAATAGACACAAAGAAAGGTTAATTTTATATCTAGGGACAAACCTCTTTGGATTTGGCCATAGATTTTGGATTTCCTGCTTAAAGACCCAATGAAGCTATTAGGTTTTTAGAAATCTTCTCATATTTTAAATAACCAGCTAGAGTACAACACAGATACTGTCTAATGTTGATGAAGTTTATCTGGAGACCTCAAGATGCTGCTCATTGCAGCTTTATTTAAACATTAGGCTTTTAGCTTCCTTTATACCAAACTCTCAGAGTGGTGGCAAATTACTTAAGAGTTATTGTCTTGGGATGAGTTGTTACATTATAATGTACTGTTTAAATCAATGGTTATACAGTTATACGGTTCTAAATTCAAAAATTGGGAGCCATTTAAAGGATTATGTATTAGTGACAATGTTGAATTCTATTACACAAGATAAACAGTTACGGCAACAATAAATGATAAATTAAATGTGGTTACAACTTTGGGAAAAGAAAAGATTAGGACCCATTTTACATGTACTTAAACGAAAGATTTACATCCTGTTGCTGTATTATGGTGTAAAGCCGGACATATAGCTGTGCTAAAACAAGAGATATCAAGCATACGGGCAAGCCAAAACATGGCAGCACAAGAAGATGCATGTGCCGGTGCTGCTATCACACCTGTTTTGTTAGAATGCACAATTTCATCTTTGAAAGAGCAAGAGCATTTCAAACATACAATAAGGTGTTGCAAAGTTGTTGTCAAGACATTTTCATTTGTTACTGCGATTGGTTAAAATTAAACTTTGGTAGGGAGGCACTAGGTGCCGCTTCATCAATCATTTCTACATATGTCCCTCCTTTCCCTGAAAAAAATTCAGTCTGAGTAGTACTTGGTTGATAATTGGTGCTACATGTTGTGGGATTTATTCAACAAAAACATTTATCCTCAACCTGCTTGGAAATTAGCTTATGTACCTGCTGTGGCAGCAGCTATAACTGTTGCACGGAGCCCAATTAAATGCACCTCTGTTGGCCGTTTGTAATTTCCTGGAGGAGTTGGTCTCAGCTAAGGTCACATAGATTTAAAAAGAACATAGTGTTTGTCACTGCAGGGCAAATGACAGCATGTTTTTGTCTGTGCTGTGGAACATGCTCAAATCTGAAAGAAATGGTCTGTAGGGACAAAGAGTGATGGCCGCTGACAGGTCACTGTCACAGGAAGTTTTAGTCTAAACTGATTTAGATATATCTTTCTGAAGACATGTCTATGCTTACAACAGTAGATGTACCCAATACATGTAAGAATGCTGAAAGCAGTTGTTGCTGATGCAAGACAGAACATTGCAACAGAAGTTAAACAACTGTCAAACAAGCATCGGATTATTGCAAAAAATGATAAAATACACATACAGATCTGTGCTGATATGTAAGAAATGGAAAATGATTTCAGAGCTCTTGCACAACCAAAACACAAGTCTGATTTGCACATTTAGTAATCCAGTATTCACAATTCAACTCAACTCAGAAATATTTTATTCCACTATCTTGTTCGCCCTAATTCTAAAATTAGGGGCGAGTCCATTCCACTTCTGGCTCCCCGCCGTAATAGAAGGTCTAAATTGGATCCAGGCAATTATTTTAATAACAGTTCAAAAAGTCGCTCCTATATTTTTAATCTGCCATATCGCTGCAAATCCATTAATCTCCCATATCATAATTTTATGTGCTATACTGTCAGCCATAATTGGATCTGTAGGCGGGTTAAATCAAACCTCACTGCGGAAAATACTAGCATTTTCTTCTTTAAACCATATTGGATGAATGCTTACTGCCCTCACAATTAGAGAGTCTTCTTGACTAATATATTTCCTATTCTACTGTATTATTTCTGTATCTATTTGTCTCTTATTTAACTTTCAACAAACATTTTACTTACCCCAGCTATTTATAAACAAAAATTTAACCCCATACACAAATTTAGTAAATTCTTTTTCTCTTCTTTCTCTGGGTGGACTGCCCCCATTCACCGGATTTATCCCAAAATGAATTATAATTGAATCAATAACTATAGCAAAAATATTCCTTCCCGCTCTAGTTTTAATCGCTTCTTCACTAATCACACTTTACTTTTACCTTCGGATGGCTGTCAGTTATTTGCTATTAATTTCTTTTAAAACAAAATTAAGATTAAATTTAACCCCCCATGTTAGATCTTTAAGTCCTATATTTATTTCGGTGAATTTATTTATACTTCTTATTCCATCAATCTTCATTTTAATTTAAGATTTTAAGTTATTTAAACTAACGTCCTTCAAAGACGTAAAAAAAAGATAAAATCTTTTAAATCTTAAGCTCGAGTATACACTTACATCTCCAGATTTGCAATCTGGTATTCTAAAATTAAACTACCGAACCTGATGAGAAAGAATAATCTTGTTAATAGATTTACAATCTATCGCTTGCAACTCAGCCATCACATCACGCAACGATGATTTTTTTCAACAAATCATAAAGACATTGGTACCTTATATTTTATTTTCGGAGCATGAGCTGGGATAGTGGGAACTTCTTTAAGACTTATTATTCGAGCAGAACTCGGTCAACCAGGAAGACTGATTGGAGACGACCAAATTTATAATGTAGTAGTAACAGCCCACGCTTTTGTGATAATTTTCTTTATAGTTATGCCCATTATAATTGGAGGATTCGGAAACTGGCTCGTTCCCATTATGTTAGGTGCCCCGGATATGGCATTTCCCCGAATAAATAACATAAGGTTCTGACTTTTACCTCCCTCTCTAACGCTTCTTCTAGCTAGTGGTATAGTGGAGAGGGGAGTAGGAACTGGCTGGACAGTTTATCCCCCCCTAGCAGGTGCAGTAGCCCATGCCGGAGCATCAGTATATTTGGGTATTTTCTCCCTCCATCTTGCCGGTGTGTCGTCAATTCTAGGAGCCGTAAATTTTATTACAACGGTGATTAATATGCGATCTTCAGGTATAACATTCGACCGAATACCACTGTTTGTGTGATCTGTGTTTATTACTGCCATTTTACTTCTACTTTCTCTTCCCGTACTAGCTGGGGCTATCACTATACTTCTTACTGATCGTAACTTGAACACATCATTCTTTGACCCAGTAGGAGGGGGAGATCCAATTCTCTATCAACATCTATTTTGATTCTTCGGACACCCAGAAGTTTATATTCTCATCTTACCAGCATTCGGTATGATTTCTCACATTGTATCCCAGGAATCTAACAAAAAAAAACCTTTCGGAGCTTTAGGAATAATTTATGCCATGTTATCGATTGGACTTTTAGGATTTATAGTATGAGCACACCACATATTTACAGTGGGAATAGACGTAGACACTCGAGCTTACTTCACCTCGGCAACTATAATTATTGCTGTTCCAACCGGGATTAAAGTCTTCAGATGATTAGGAACCCTACATGGAGCTCACTTCACGTTAACCCCATCCCTCCTATGATCACTAGGATTCATTTTCCTATTTACAGTTGGAGGGTTAACAGGAATTGTTTTAGCTAATTCCTCTATCGACATTATTCTCCACGACACATATTATGTAGTAGCTCATTTCCACTACGTTTTATCCATAGGAGCAGTATTTGGTATTTTCGCTGGAATTGCCCATTGATTCCCACTCTTTACTGGTGTTACTCTTAACCCCAAATGATTAAAAATCCAATTTACGGCAATATTTATTGGAGTTAATATTACTTTCTTCCCGCAACATTTCCTGGGATTAAGAGGTATACCCCGGCGTTACTCAGACTACCCAGATGCCTACTCAACCTGAAACGTAATTTCATCAGTAGGCTCATCCATATCACTAGTTGCTGTTCTTTTATTCGTATTTATTATTTGAGAAAGGCTAGCCTCAAAGCGTCCAATTCTATTTAACTCATTTATACCTACCTCAATCGAGTGAATCCATCCTTATCCCCCTGCCGATCATAGTTACATGGAAATTCCTCTCCTAACTGCATTCTAAGATGGCAGAATATATGCACAGGATTTAAGCTCCTGACATGGAAGTCCTTTCCTCTTAGAACCAAATGGCAACATGAAGACATCTAGGATTTCAAGATAGAGCATCCCCACTAATAGAACAACTAATCTTTTTTCACGACCACACAATAATTATCCTCATCGTAATTACTTCTCTTGTAGGATATATAATAGCATCCTTATTGTTTAACACCCTAACTAACCGATTTTTATTAGAAAATCAAACAATCGAGATAATCTGAACTATTTTACCGGCGATTATTCTGGTAATCATTGCTCTCCCATCACTTCGTCTCCTTTATTTATTAGATGAAGTTAACTCTCCTAGACTTACTATTAAAACCGTAGGCCACCAATGGTATTGAAGATATGAGTACTCTGACTTTGCTGAAGTAGAATTCGACTCATATATAACACCGTCCAACGACCTAGAACAATTTGGATACCGTCTCCTTGATGTAGATAACCGAATAGTGATTCCTATGGATACACAAATCCGAGTTTTAGTTACCGCAGCAGACGTGATTCACTCATGAACAGTTCCGTCCTTAGGGGTAAAAACAGATGCCGTACCTGGTCGATTAAACCAAGTAAGGTTCGTAGCCTCCCGACCCGGATTATTCTTCGGTCAATGTTCAGAAATTTGCGGAGCCAATCATAGATTTATACCCATTGTAGTTGAATCAGTCTCTACTAACTCTTTCCTATCGTGAGTAGCAACTTCAAGAGAAGATTCACCCGATGACTGATAAAAGTGTAGGTCTTTTAAACCTATCATGGTACCTTAGATACCTCAGGTGAATTTTATCCCGTGTTTGAAAAATTAGTTAAATTATAATACAAGCTTGTCAAGCTTAAGTTGTCTTAGGGACATTTTTCTATGCCACAAATAAGACCCCTTATGTGATTTAATTTATTTATCATATTTTTATTGAGCTTAGCCCTTTTCACCGTCCTAAATTACTTTATCTTCCCACCTAAAAAGATTGACATTTTTCCCGAACAACAAAAACAAATTGAAAAAAACTGAAAATGATAACTAGTTTATTTTCCATTTTTGAACCCTCTTCTAGCTTATTTTCAATTCCCCTAAATTGATTATCAACCTTTATTGGAATTTTATTCTTGCCAATATCCTATTGAGCTTCACCCTCTCGATGATTAGTTATCTGATCAGAATTAATACAAACTCTTCATTCAGAATTAAAATCCCTTCTATCAAGTTCTCACATTGGAGTAACTTTAATTATAACCTCCCTCTTTAGATTGATTGTATTCAATAATTCTTTAGGATTGCTTCCTTATATCTTTACAAGATCTAGACATATGGCCATAACTCTTTCGTTAGCTCTTCCAATTTGAGTAACCTTAATGGTTTATGGTTGATTTAAACACACTCAACATATATTTGCCCACTTAGTTCCCCAAGGAACACCAAGAATTTTAATACCCTTCATGGTAGTAATTGAATCTATTAGAAACCTAATTCGACCTTGAACTATGGCAATTCGATTAGCAGCTAATATGATTGCCGGTCATCTTCTTTTAACTCTCTTGAGGCAATCAGGACCCCATATAACATCATCCACTTTACTCTATATTCTCATTATCTCTCAAATTTTACTTCTTCTTCTTGAATCAGCTGTTGCAGTTATTCAATCCTACGTATTCACCGTCCTAGGAACTCTCTACACAAGAGAAATCAACTAATGTCATCTTCTCACGGATTTCACCCATACCATTTAGTAAATGAAAGTCCATGACCTTTAACAGGATCTATTAGAGCAATAATACTTACTACCGGACTAGTAAAATGATTTCAAGAAACCGATATTAGACTTCTTCTTTTAGGGGTAGTTAGTACCATTTTAACAATAATTCAATGATGACGAGATGTTACTCGAGAAGCTACCTACCAGGGTTTACATACGTCAGTAGTTGGAAAGGGACTGCGATGGGGTATAATTTTATTTATTGCCTCAGAAGTATTATTCTTTTTCTCCTTTTTTTGAGCTTTCTTTCACAGGAGATTATCCCCCACAGTAGAAATTGGAACTGCATGGCCCCCAGCCGGAATTCAACCATTTAATCCGTTCCAGATTCCTCTCTTGAACACAACAATCTTAATCTCTTCTGGAGCCACGGTAACTTGAGCTCACCACTCTATTATAGAATCTAAGCATTCAGAAGCCATCCAAAGACTCTTTTTAACAATTTTACTAGGTGCTTACTTTACCGCCCTACAGGCATTGGAATATTTTGAAGCTACTTTTACTATTGCGGATTCAGTTTATGGTTCTACTTTCTTTGTAGCAACTGGATTTCATGGTCTTCATGTAATTATTGGAACATTATTTTTAAGAGTTTGCCTATATCGGCTTTATATGTGCCATTTTTCATGTAATCATCATTTTGGATTTGAAGCCGCCGCATGATACTGACACTTCGTCGATGTAGTTTGATTATTCCTTTATGTTTGTGTCTATTGATGAGGGGGATAAACTTTCTAGTATATTAAGTACCTCCTCCTTCCAAGTGGAAAGTCTAAATAAATTTAGGGAAGTTAATCTTTTTAATCTTATCTATTTCTTTTGTAACTCTAATCATCTGTTTTATTTTATTAACAATCGCATCAATTATCTCAAAAAAAACAATCATTGATCGAGAAAAAATATCTCCGTTCGAATGTGGATTTGACCCTAAAGGATCAGCTCGCATTCCATTTTCCCTAAAGTTTTTTTTAATTGCCGTTATTTTTTTAATTTTTGATGTAGAAATCACACTTTTACTTCCCCTAGTTTGCACCATGAACCTATCAAATCTAATTTCATGGTCTTCTACAGGACTTATTTTTTTATGAATTCTTCTGCTAGGACTCTACCTCGAATGGCACTCTGGAGCCCTTGAGTGATCCCAATGGGGTTATAGTCAACAATGACATGTAACTTGCACTTACAAGGTGTTATATTTAACTAACCTCATAAATTAGAAAGCGAAGATTTGCTCTTAGTTTCGACCTAAGCTTTGGTCTTGTAGACCTCTAATTAATTTTGGTAGAAGCCAAAAAGAGGCTTATCACTGTTAATGATTTCACTGAAATTTACTTTCCTACCAAGGAAGCATTTGTGGAATGAAAAAAGCTTCTAACTTATTTTCAAAGCGGTTCAACTCCGTTTATGCATCTTTTTTATAGTGTAATTTTAAACACATTACATTTTCAATGTAAAGATGAAGATCAACTTCTTCTAAAAATATAGAACTCACCCGCAGGTAAATTTAACCCCATTTGCAGCTTCAATGCAATATTCTAAATATAAATTATACGAGTAATAAAGTATAATTAAAAAAATAATAACTCAAAAGAATAAAGTTTTCATAAAAATTTTAAAAGTCTTATCCTGTGTAATTTCGACATACCCTGAGCCTTGCATTAAGATGTTATATCCCCCTTGGCCCCCAAAGTATTCTAGTCACCACCCATCAAAATTTTTTTTTAACTTTCTACCAATTTTTAATGTTAACCTAGAAGGGAAAAATCCTGACAAATGCGGCAAGAATCACATTGAGCCAACAAATCTAGTAATCGAAAAAAGATCAATCGATTTTAGATTATAATTCATATTTATAAAATTAAACATATACCCTAAAATTCCACCTACTAATCTAACTCTCAATGCTAAAATTTTTAAAAAAAATCTAAGACAAATCATATATCTCTCAGGAAATAACAACCAAGATAAAACCGATCCCATCACTACAGCTCCCGCTGCCAACATTAACCTAGGATTCGTTATAGTTGTAGAAGAATCTCTAATTGAAATAAAAGAACTAATATTTGGTTCACCTCTAATAATATAAAATACAAGACGAAAAGTATAACATACAGTTAAACCAGTAGCCAAAACGTATAACATAAAAGCAATCGTATTGATATTTCTTATAAAAGCTGCTTCAAGAATTAAATCTTTAGAATAAAAACCAGACATAAAAGGCATTCCGCAAAGAGCTAAATTAGATAAAGTTATAAGTGAAGAAGTTAAAGGTATTCTATAAATTAAACTCCCCATGCGACGAATATCTTGGCATTCCTTCATCCTATGAATAATTATACCAGCACACATAAAAAGCAAAGCCTTAAATAAAGCATGAGTTAATAAATGAAAAAAAGCCAAATCAGGCAACCCTAAAGATAAAATTCTCATTATTACCCCCAGTTGACTGAGCGTAGAAAGAGCAATAATTTTTTTTAAATCATATTCAAAGTTAGCACCCAAACCGGCCATAAACATAGTAAGACAAGAAATCAATAACAAAAGAGTAGAAACAGAAGATTCTATTAGGGCGGGACTAAACCGAATCAACAAATAAACCCCAGCTGTAACCAATGTCGATGAGTGAACTAAAGCTGACACAGGAGTAGGAGCAGCCATCGCTGCGGGAAGTCAAGCCGAAAACGGGATTTGAGCACTTTTAGTCATCCCGGCCACCATAACCAGTATAGTTATCAATAATATATTTTGATATCCCACTTCACATGAATAAAGTATAAAATTTCACCCCCCGAACTTGCATATCAAACCAATCCTCATCAACACGGCAACATCACCCACACGGTTTGATAAAACAGTAATTATTCCTGAATTAGAAGATTTTTCATTCTGGTAATAGATAACCAGACAGTATGAAACTAAACCTAAGCCATCCCAACCAAGAAGAATCCTAATTAAATTAGGTCTCACAATCATTAAAATTATAGAACAAACAAAAAGAATTACTAAATACATAAAACGATTAAAGTTTTTATCATCTTTTATATACTCACCCCTATAATATAAAATTATAGAAGAAATAAAAAGAACAAATCCAGAAAATATTATAGACATTCAATCAAAAATAATTGTCATAACTAAGGGACAGCCATTTAAAATACAAAATTCTCACTCAACTAAAAAAGCAATATTTGAAAACAAAAGAAACAAAGCTGAAATTAAAGAACAGAATGATAATGCCCCGAGAAACACAAACCTACTTAAATTTATAGGTATTTTAAAAATCATGATTTAAGATAAATAATTTATATTTTTGGATCCACAAACCAACGTTTTTTTTAAACTACTCAAATAAGGTATAAAAGTTAGAGTTCTGATTTTAACAATTAAAACATTTAAAGGAAGTCAATGAAGCAATAAAATTAAAAACTCTCGAATTTTACCCGGACTACAAGAAAATAATAAACTATAAAATAAACCATGCTGACTAATTCTATATATGTAAATGGTATAACTAGCCCTTAAAAATAAAAGTATCCCCAGACCAATTATAGTGACTTTTCTTCATCCAATCAAACTACATAAAATTTGAACTTCCCCAGCAAAATTTAAGGTAGGAGGAGCTCCCATATTTCCGATTCTAAGAACAAATCATCACAACCCCATACTTGGTATAAATCTTAATAAACCCTTTCCAATTAACATCCTACGAGTACCAATCCGCTCATAAACCATATTAGCTAAACAAAACAACCCAGATGAACATAGACCATGACCAACCATAACAACAAGAGAACCAGTTATACCCCATCACCTTGATGTTATAAGACCACCCAAAACCATTCCCATATGGGCTACAGAAGAATAAGCAATTAAAGATTTAATATCCACCTCTCGTAAACATATAAGTCTAACCAAAACTCCCCCTACAATTCCCAAACTCACTCACAGTCACACAAATCTCTTGTTAATGAAAGAAAATAAAGGCAAAATACGAATAATCCCATAACCCCCCAACTTCAATAAAACACCAGCAAGAATTATAGAACCAGCAACTGGAGCTTCAACATGCGCCTTTGGTAATCAAATATGAAATAAATACATAGGTAGTTTCACTAAGAAGGCAAACACAGAAGAAACATACCACAATATAGACTCAAAATTTAAATCCATAATTTTATAGGGCATTCCAATAGTTAAACTGCCCCCCACGTTATACAATATAAAAATACAAATTAACAGAGGAAGTGAAGCAAACAAAGTATAGAACAACATATACAGACCGGCTTGAACTCGTTCGGGCTGGTATCCTCACCCCAAAATCAAAATTAAAGTTGGAATTAGACTCCTCTCAAATCTAATATAAAAAAATAAATAATTTATTACAGAAAAAGTCAATAATAAACAAACTAATAAAAATAAATTAACTAAAAGGAATCCCCCCCTAAAATATTCATTTTTCTTTACTTTTTGCCTGGAACACACCATCAGACCAACGACTCAAATCCTCAACAAAATTAAAGCAAAACTTAAATAATCCATACCCATTATATATCCGAGCTCATAAAGAAAAAAATCATGACTACACTTTAAAAAAAAAAGAAAAGATAAAACAAACAAGAAAAATTGCACTACCTCCCACATTCCAACAAATATTATTAATA
>JAUZNJ010033442.1:0-13162 GCA_034780135.1 Jordanella pulchra
TGGATGGATGGATGGATGGATGGATGGATGGATGGATGGATGGATGGATGGATGGATGGATGGATGGATGGATGAAGACTGTTGGTAGGCAGAAGTTTTAAAACATAAAATCTAGTAAAAAGAAATAATGTAAATATGTTGGATTTTCCTGTTTTATCATTGCCCCATATGTACAATATGTTCTAAATCAACGGCTGATATAACATTCATAGCCAGTTCTAACAGCCAGAATAACTGTCACACTTCTTATAAGATATTATTTTCTAACATTTCAAATCCAGTATTGCTGGGTGTTTCACTCCTTATAGAATGCAATATAGTGAACATTCTTCTTTACCATTTGTCTAGGATTCAAGGGTTTTACACTTTACATCAGATAATAGACTAAGAACTTGAACCATATCACTAGACATTCATAAAAACTATTTATCACATGCAGTCAATTTAGAATATGTAAGAAATTTATTTTATTTGGTCCCCTTTGACTTATTTATTGAGAACAACTAAGTGTTTTTCATATTGACACAGGATGAAAGGTTTATTTTTTGGGATTTCAACACCATGCTGCAATAATGGTGTTGAAAGAACTTCAAATACCTTAATAAAAAAAAAAAGAAATGAAAAAAAAAAAAAAACTTACCTCTGGCCTCTTTTAATCTTAAAATGCAACTATTTATATACTAAGTAAATTATTTTCCATTTCAAATGGTACATAAATTGGTAAGAAGCGTACCAGTATTTTGTGAAAACTGAAAAATGTATGATTCTGTGGGGCAACTAGATTATATTTTCAAAATAATTAGCAGTAGTTACGAATTTATAGCGTGTTAAATGGAAGACTCGGGTGTAGGGCTAAAACAACTAACTAGATTAATAGTGATTAATTCATTATTGAAGTATTGCCAATTAATTTAGTAATCGATCATTCGGACATTAACTGGAGTATACAAACTAACACATGACATTGGCTGAAAGAGCCTCCCACCCAGGGCAGTAATTATAAAAAAATGTAAAAAAAAAAAAATACACTTTGGATTTAAAATAAAAACTTTTTTCTCCATGAATATGCTTTATCCAGAACTTGTCAACAGTAATAGCTTATAAGTCGATATGGTTTAAATTCTGTATAAAATCTTCTTTAAGGCACCTTTAGCCATTCAATCAAAATAATTGACAGATTGGTCCATTGCAAAAAGCCCTTCTGAGGTATATGTCTCAGGCATATTTTTCAATTTAAACAGAAGCGAAACAACAACTGAGAAGTCTGGTTTAATGCGTTTCCAGATTAGTGAATTTTGGTCTGATGCAAATACCACTAAACTCAAAAAAAAAAACAATTGCATAAGTTTTTGGCTATAGCAAATTGAATAAAAACATGGTTGATACTGGAATGCTTGCTAAAGCTATTCCAGTTTGCATATCTAAGGGGAATATGTGTCACTTGATGACATCCTAAAGGGAAACACACCTTTAACCGATAGTTGATGACTGTTTAATTTCTACTTATGTTGTAATTATACCTTTTGTGTACAACATTTATAGCACATGTGCAGAGCCTTTACCTTACAGTTTGCATAAATCATTTGACTTGTTGTTAAATCTGAAGCTGATAAAGATGAATGTAATTGAAAATCTACAACATATCTAAAATTATGTTTAAGTAGGAGTTTAATTGTCCTCCCTTGGCCATATCTTTCAGTGTTTATTCATTGCCACCCATTTGATCAGTGACATCTATGGATTTTATTTTTTTCCCTTGTTTGTGTTCGGTAGGTATGGTATAAAATCAAATACCTAAAGCCACTCTGGAATTTTCAAATCATTCTGTGAATTAAATCTACTTCTTGCTTTAGATATCTGCTTTATGCTGACTTTAAACAATGTTTTCATTACAATACCAGCAGGTTTGGTTTAGATTCATCAGCTCTAAAGTTTCATACGTTAGCAGTTTCAGATATAATCAATTGCACAAATAGTAAAATAGGGTGTTATGAAATCAAGCAACACGATGTATATCAAATAAAACTTTGAATAAATCTATTTTTATATTTTATGAAAAAAATGTTGTTACCTTTAGGAATGTTATCCGAAATGTTTCAGAACATTAGCAACAAAGAGTTAGCATTTATAAATTGAAACTATCAGTACAAAATAGTTATTAGGTATGTGGGTAAGTAAATTAAGATTTGATAGATAAACAGATTAACTAAGTCTGGTTTTGACTTTCATTTAAAAAGCATTAATGATTAATTTATAAAGATTCACGATGATAGATTTTATCTGCTGAACAACAAACAAAGCATTTTTAAACATTTAAATATAGTTATTTACTTTGACTTTAAAATGTAGAACACCAAATAAAAAACAGAATCTTGAAACTCATTTAGAGTAATTCTGCTCTAAATGAGTTTCTGAAAATATTTATAGCATCTTTGAATGCCTGCATGATTTTAAAGCTGCAAAGTCCATGTGTAAATCCAATTCCCATCTCATTTTTCACTTCTTGATTTCCCTCATGATTTTGCTTCACAGCACAGCAACCTTTTTCATTTTATGTCATTACAGGTCAGAAATATGGCTGGTAGGAGTGGGCTTGAAATTTGGGACTTTCAAACTAAAGACAATCAAAATAAACAGAAAATGCAATGCTATAAAACTTTTTTGAATTTTACTTTTGGAAATACCAAACTTTTTTTTCTGTTTCTTAACTAAAAGCCGGCCTTTAAAGCAAATAATATTTTTGTGCTCTTTCTGGGTCATCATACAAAGGTTTCCTTTGGCTACCAATCAGGTTCATAAATGTTTCAGTGGAAGAATGAGTGTAAACATGATCCACTGCTGTCTCCAGTGCTCTTGGGTTAAGGATGAACAAAGGCCATGTATAATTCAGATTGACACAGTTCTACAGCACATTGACCAGGGTAATTGGAGCTACAGCTGCTTACAGGGCAGGGCAAGACAATTTCTTATGGGAGATGGCAGATAGGGACTCTGGTCCGTCTTGGTGTTGCTATCAACACTGGTCATGACCTGCACAGTTTCTCTGCAAAGTAGCAGTTCATGTGAGAGTTGGTATCAAAGTCTTAACTTTCCACCATGGTCTATTCTATTCATCCTTGAAACCCGTTATCACACTGCACAAATAGCTCTGACAATAATGACCAGCTCCCCTTGGCGTAAGTGTTAGGATGCAATGCTCAGTGCGACATCCCTGTATTTCTGCATCACCCATGGGTATGTGATGTGAAAATATCTGTTCTATTAACAACACCTAACAGCTTGTTTTATCTTGGCCTAATTTAATGTTTATTTAAAGTTTGGATGTGAGAGAGGAGCTGGCAAGGGAGAGCTAAGTGGGAGAAGGTGGACAGATTCACAAAATGGGATAGCATCATGTGGTGCATGTTGAAAAGCAGAGTAGAATACTCTTCAAGTTTCTGTTTTAAAATTTAAAGCACTATTAATAAACTCCTGTATTTGTCAATTTATTAAAAACATTAATATGATTTAACAACAAAAGATAGGCGCCATTATATATCAGTCAATCAGTCATACCTTGTATTTGTGAATAAACAAATGCAGCCATGATGCATTGTGCTTTTTTAGTGACTTAATTTGTGTGTTGGGTATGAGGTTGCTAAATCTTTCCACAGACGGAATTCCCCCATGAATAATTCACTGTTTGCCCAGGGTCTTAATTTTACTTCTCTCTTTGTGTATAAATTGCAAATATTACTCAGTGCATAAACATTTGACTCTTATTTTTTTCTTACTTTGAATTAATCTTAAACATTTTGTTAGGTTTTAGATCGGTTTTGTTTATGACTGAAGATTTTTTTTGCATTGTGACTGTAATCATGTCTAAATAACTTTCTTCTACTGATAATTAGTGACACATTCAAGAAGTTTAATTATGCATCTTAGTTGTGTGGTTGCACTATCTCACTACAAAGGTCTCTACACAGATGTGTTTCAAGTGCTATAACTGTAAACTTTACCACATGAACAGATATGCATGACTATAGTGAATTGACAGATTTAGAGATCCGTCTGTAGATGCAGTGGTCGATTGTGTTAAAAGAAGGGATGTGCAACAAGGTAGAATGGTAGATAAATCACGGCTGGAGATAGCCTATCCTGTTGACTGGCAGTAATTCTAAATGTAATCTATCAACTGTTCTTGCCAAGACTGCAACACATCTGCGTGGGCAGACAAACCTGAGAGTGTAAGGGCTTGATTTGTGTTACATCACAGAACAAAAGCCTGCTCCGGAGTCATTACTTGCACTATCAAAGGTTTATGGGGTATTGTATAAACAGGGAACATATTAACAAGTTAAAAACTTAAGAATATATTTAAGCAACTGGGCAACTTCTCTCTTCCAACTGTGGTGTGACTTGAAGCCTAGCTATTCCAAATTGTTTAGACTGGTAGTTTAGCTGATAGTTAAGACTTTGGGTGTCCAAGCTTCCATAGATCCCACATGTTCCTAACTTTTTTCAATTCAATTCAAATTTAATTCAATTGAAACAATCTTTATTAATCCCAAAGGAAAATTAAATGTTACAATCCACACTATGCCATAAAGCTGTTCACCAGCTCTCTGTACTCAGCATTGTGTCCATCTTTGATGCACCCAATGACTGCAGAGTCATCTGAGTATTTCTGCAGGTAACAGGATTCTGTCTGGTACTGGAAGTCAGAGGTGTAGAAAGTGAAAGGAATGGTGAGAGGGCTGTCCCCTGTGGTGCTTCTGTGCTGCTGACTACTTAATTAGTTGACCTTTCACCCCCAGATTCCAACTCCCTCAACCTGTTTCAGTCTTCTTTAAATCTCTGTCTGCTTGTATGGTATAAAAGCCTGGCAGAGATGCTGGAGTCTGAGATATGATTCTGCAGCCCCACTTCAGTAAAGCTGAATATTCTGCCTGGGTCGTAGCTTGGGCTTGGGGTTCTTCTAACTTGTTTCTTGGAGATCTCTCTGCCCATAATGACTGATGGAAGAGATGGCTTAAATGTCCTGCTTTCTCCCTCCTCATGCTCTGCATGTCTGGCACCTCTTTGACAACTCAGCTGGTACTTGTGGAAGTCAATGAAGTATTATTTCACCTTTAGATATGCAAATGAGCTGCCTCTGGGTGTTAAAAAATTACTTGCTTTGGTTGCTATGGTAATGCATCATAACAAGTGTCAGAAAATTAAGAAATATCAGTACAATCCTATTAGTTTCAAATTTAGCATTCAACACCAGAAGCAAAAAACATCAAAAAAATATTTTCCAAGGTAGTGGACAATGACACAGTTAAGATTCTCTGGGACGTTTAGATACAAACAGAGAAAATGGTTTTGGCCAATCAACCAGGCATTTTGATTAATGATGGCCAGAGGACAATCATAGTGATTGATCTGGCCATCCCTAATGATGGAAACATGGAAAAAGAACATGAGAAATTTGAGGAATACTAAGAGCTCAAGACAGAACTAGAGTGAGCCTGGAAGGTCAAGACAATCGTAGTGCCCGTGGTCATGGAAGCACTCAGTAACCCCCACACTGGAGAAGTTGCTCTAACAGATACCTCAAGCAACATCAGATATCTCAGTCCAAAAATACACAACTTAGATACTGCGAAAATTACAAATATATGCATACTCCCGGTAGACTTAGATTTGAAATTATTTTGATTTATCTTAGAAATTTGTTTCTGTTGGGCATGAGACTGGAATCTCTCAACAGATGATAAAACTAAATAATAGGAACATACATTTTAAAGGAAATTTTATAAAGGTTTGGATGAAAAAATGGCTTGTTGCATATTTTGCCATTCTCTATAAACCAATAAAAAGCTTTTTCTTTACAAAATGATAAAATGTGCAACACAACCCTATTTTTATGAAAATTGTTTCAATCCTATTTGTCTGAAATAAATACAGTATGGTTTAATCCAGATAAACATTTACCTCCTTTAGTATGTGCTTGGCTGGTTGTAATTCACCCTGGTTTTTGTTTTTCTAAGGCAGAAGGATACATGAGCTGGTCAAAGGTGTTAATAGTTGGGTTTGGGTTTCTGCTTTGGCTTTGTTTGTTTTTCATTGAGATTATGCTACTCTAGAGTGACAGCCAATAGCTTTCTAAGGTGTTTAATCACTAAAGTGTTGTACAATTATAATACGCCTCGAGTGAAAGTACTTTAATCTGTGGGAATGATCAAGTTTTAATTATTTTGTTTTTTTCTAGGTTGTTAGATGCCCTCATTGTTTAGGTAAATACTGCTGAAATAGTTCCACTGTTTAAACTGAGCCAGATTTTCATTGTAACCCAAGGTAAAATAACATCAACCAGTTTTCTAGTTTTATTTAAGGAATGAATCAATACTGTAGCCAATGAATGTTTAAGGTCAATGCTGGTAAGGTAATGTAGTAAATGACATACATTTAAAAACAACTGTGTTCCTAAATTTTTTTCATAATACTACTGTGACCTAGGAGTGCAAATGCCCTGCAAATACATGAGTGCAATTTAAAAGTGCAGACTCAAAAATGAGACTTGCATTAACAGAAATGATACTTGCATTAAAAGAAATGAGAATAGGAAAGTTGGAAATTACACTAGTAAATACACTAGTAAAATAAAAATATGAGACTATGAGAGATATGTTTGCTAGTCTTCTTTTTGGATTCGCAAGGCTAATTTTTGAGTTTACAGTACTTTTCTAATTGCTGTGTATATATTTATTTGTACTATGTTTACACACCTTGGCCAATGTATATTACCCTGCAGGTTATATTAAGCCACTTATAGTTAAGTTGGGGCTACATGAAGTAAAAACTAACCTTTCTCTGCTTGCTAAGATTATTTTCTTCCCTTCTCTCTGCTTGATTCTTTTAAAATTAACTTTTTATCTCTTAGTCAAAACTGAAAAAAGTTGGACTGGAGCTACTTCATACCATGGACTCACAATGATTATTAGTATAGTTACTTTTGAAAGGATTTGCCAAGTTTATTTTTATCAAACCCAAATAAGGGAAACACCAACAACCGCTAATCAGCACAAGATGTTTCCCATTAACACAGAGGTTTTGACAAACTTTTATAGAAAATGAAAATCCATGGACTAGAAATGAATGAGGAGGTCGGTACTGTATACAAGAAAAATACAACTCTGTGATCCCAAATGGTGGGAGCCAAGGGAATTTGGAGGTTACTATGGGGCACAGTGATGACTCAGCTAACCCACAAAGCAACAGATAGCTCAACAACTCAGACTGTGAACAAAACACTGATAAAAAATGGCAAGAACAGCAAATCATCAAGGAAGAAAACCCACTGGAAGATCCTGGGAATTAAATAAATCAGAATGGCCAGAATTACAGAACCACCAATTCTCCTTTGAAGGGGAGATTTCGAAAGAAAGTTGTCAGTAACCCAGCTAGAATTAACGAAATCCCTTTTCAAAAAAGGTTTTCTTGTTTCAGTGAAAAACATGAAAACAATCATCTGAAAACTATATTAAAAGGTATAAGAACAACAGGTATGAGAATAATCTTAATTTTAGTATCAACACCAGTACCAAGCTGTTCTCCAACTATAACAAATCTGGACAAAATTTTCCAGTTTCACTGTACAAAAAAAAAAACTTAGAAGAAATTATACACCAATTAGGCTCTTAATCCTGCAGTCACAATTTACTTAAAACCTTTGTTAGGAAAGTCATAACAATTCAACTCGTCCATTTTGTGAGGTGTTTTCTCCCAGGCCCTAAAATCAGCAATTATAAAACCACTGTTAAAAGGATCAACCTAAACAAACTGCTACAACAGACCAACAGGTGCACATCAAACCTCCCCCTCATCAGTAAGATTATTGAAAAAGCTTTGTTTCACTGCTAAACCCCAACCTAAGCTTTTCCTACCATTTTTTTCTGAGGTCTTTATAGCCTCAAGGTTTCTCTATCCTTTGCCATCTGCAACATCCATCCATTTGCTTGTTCATACACTATAATATTTCTAGGAAACACACAGCATAGTTGCAGCTGCAGCATAGTTTAAATTAAACCAATAAGTAAAGAAAAATACTAACAATACTACAACTAATAATTTGATGCCAGGATCATATTCAAAACAGGCAAGAGAAAATAAAACATTTTCTACAAAAGTAGATGGAATGTTTACATTATTTCACATCAGCCGATAAGTTTTTTTTAGCTTAAAACTCCTGGTATTGATTTAGTTTCTTTTTTTCAGACAGAAGCTCGTAATAATCTAACACATTTCAAAACAAACAATGTTATAATTATACGGTTACTTATTCGTTGGTTGGTTGTAGGGGGAACCAAATGTGAAAACAGGAACCAGATGCTCTGTTATGAGGTACTAGAAACAATAAGGATTTAATCATATAATTTTTGTGTTTCTTAGTTGTATCCTTTCAGGCAAAGTTCAGTTTCTGTCATGAAATAATCTGATGCAAAACAAATTAAAAATTGAAATAAAATGCTCATTGTACTGAATTGTAGATACCCTTGCCTTGCCTTGCCTTCCTGCTGTAGCCCCATACTTTAGCACCATAGCCTCTGGGGTTGGGCCCCAGGGGCTCTCATCTGCCCTTTTCGGGTGTATGCCGTCTTTGTGTTTTCTTTCTCTCTCATTTGCTGCTGGCGTGGAAGCAGACTTCTTGGAGCTAATGAGTTTCTTCTGTGTAGTTTGTTTTGTTGTGTTTTTTTATTTCTGTCTAATTTCTTTCTCTTTTCTGTCCCTTTATTTCTCATCCCCTCTCCCTTTCTCACCCCCATACAATTCTATTCCCTAAACCACTTTTAATAAAGCATAAATAATTACCAAACAGAACCTTATGAACACAACCATAATGTCTACTTCTGAAAGCAAATCCGTTGCACAATTATCCAGCTGTGGGACATTATTCCCAAGAGCTGCATTGGTATAAGGACAAAAAAACAACAAAAAAAAAACATTACATGATCTTTAAGATTTAAGCACAAAGAATGGCTTGCACATGCTGTCTGCTGAATTGCAGACACAAATTTGTGTCTTCTTTGACGATCTGATCTGTGTCTACAAACTAATCTGTAAATGTTTAAAGACATTCAAACCTTCGGAAGATAAGGCCCTAAATGTCTTAGGGATTGCCTGTAGTCACATCCACTCTACCGGAAAACAAAACACCTAATGTCTTTTAAATTCTGAAAGCCGGGATGATCTCTGCTCCCAGTGATGAAAATCCAGTTAAGCAATGATTGAGCTTTTTCTCAATAAAAAAATTCTGGTTTCTTTTCAGACAGCACTTTGTCTCTTGAAATTCCCAGTAAGTAAGTCTACTGCAAGTTTTTTTTTTATTTGTTTGAACATAACATATCTACATCACCGTCAGATTGTGCAAAATGGGAAAGCAAGACTTTTCAGCATAGGGCTACGAAGAGAGACTACACCCCATCCTTTCCTCACTGCAGTGGGCCCTGTTCAGTTTTAGATTTTACTTTGCTACATTTAGGCAATCGAATGCCAGGCTCCTAAATATATTGTGGACTTTTTGCAGTTCCTGTCGTTTTCCTTACCTCTTACTTCATCTAACCAGTGCCGACGCTCCTAAAGCTCTGGAACTCCCTTCCTCTCTCTCTCTGCTCCAAAGTATCTGCTGATTCTTTCAAGAACACCTTTAAGACATAGCTTGCTTATATAGACAGGCCATTACTAAGTGAGTTGCTGTTGTCAATTATTTTATCTTTTCTCTTGTCATTAGTTTAATTCTTAGGAAGCACTACAATTTTTATTTTTGAAAGGTTCTATATAAATGAAAGTTACTTACTTACCAGGCCTGTGCTCTACATATAGCAACCTATGCTACCCATAAGTTGCTGTAGCTTCAACCACCATCTTTTAAGTTACCACTTCAACTTCCAGGCTCCAGGTTACATTGCTTATCTCCAGCTCACTAATCATCATGCTTTGAGATCTGAAATTTGTTTGTTCCGCATCCTGACTGGCCTCTTGTGTTCCTCTAATTGGCACCCCAAGATTACTCTGAGGGTTAAGCCAAGTATGCTATACAGGACTCCACCTAGATTCTCTGTGGCCACACAGTCTCCTTCCAGATATGCTCCTGGGTGGATTTCTATGGTTGTTAGGATGTACGCTGTTATTTTGTAAATGTTTTTTCTGACTCTCCTTCTGAGGCCTTCTCTGACCAACCTGAGTGAGTCTTAATTTAGGAAGTAAGATCTCAGACTAACACAATCACCTGTGGTGCCTCTTGCAGATGAGTCCTTGTGCCCACTTTGTTGGCCCTCTACATACTAAACCCCTGGTTATATCAATCACCACATGATTTCTTTTTATTGTTATGCTGATAACAATTCTACAAAATAACATACATCCACCTCTCTATAGATTCATCACCATCCCTCTCCATTCTCACTATGAAGTAAAAGACTGAATGAGTGCACAACTTTTCTAATTAAACATGCTAAAAGCAGAAGCTGTTATATTACAATCCAATTTGTTTCTGTGATAAACCTTTCCAGCTGCAATATTTACCTATAGTAACAAATATTGGTTAATAAAAAAAATTAACCCTTATCTTACATTTGAAGCCAACATTAAACCTCATTTGCAATACCTTATTATCTACTTCCCTTTCTGATGCTTAAAACTTGCTTTTATATTCTGAAGACTTGGCTACTAAAACTCAATATTTTACTGAGCTCTATTTAAACCGTTTATCCCGAATCTGGTGAAACAAAGAAAAAAGGACCCTATGACCCAAATCTTGAAATTCATCCAATCTTTTTTTTTCATCTGAATTGAATGTTTCCCAACTCACCCACCATTCAGCAAACTGTATCCACAATGTTTAAGGCAAGCTATCCAATTTGAAAGGAAATTGTTCAACGTACAGTTTCACTATTTTTGTTCAGATCCAGAGTTAACCTCTGGATCTGAACAAAAATAGTGAAATAATTCTTACAAAAAAAGACATTTGCAGTCATTGTTAAAGTTTTGATTTTTATGTTATGTACTTAAAAATTCATGAAGAACAGGGAGAATTCATTCTGCTTTAATATGCAATACTGGAAACAAAGGTCATCTCCATTTTTAGACAAATTATGTAAACTTCAGGTTTTAACTGTATGCACTATTAAAACAATGTTATGATTTCTCTCCAGCAATCATGTTTAGGTAATAGCTTATATGCTCTACTAATTGAATAGTAGAGAAGATGTGAGAATCTATTTTGTATTAAAGGATTAGTGTCACCAACTTTTATGTCTCCTAAAGAGTTCTGTTACAAACCTTATTAATACTGTAGTAAGTTAATCAGAGGACCATGAAAACCAATTCCATCGTATCACAGATTTCCACTGTGCCTTTTTCCATTGTAACAACAAGGTGTTAAATGTACATTACCAAGGTTTATGGATTACAAAGTGTTTTTTCCAGTGTTGTCTGACTTTTGTTGTGCTGTTTTAGCCTTATTAGGTCTTCATTAACACTAAACAGTAGTTACAGAAGCTGTTGATAAGGTTAAGTCGTGTAGGTGACTGAATGAATAGTACTGTACATAGTTAAAAATCTTATAACGCTTTAAAGTGAAGACCTATGCTTTAGAAAATTTATCTATTTGCATGCACAGCAACAGGGAAAAATAGCCACCCACATTGCAAACCTTCATCTCTGCCCACATATCTACAGTAGGGTTTCTTCTAGTACAGTGCATGATGTCTTCTGCCTCCTGCAAAGAATATTAGGTTTGCAAAATTGAGATTGCATCAGTTAAAGTCTCTTGGCCTGCATTCAATTTCTGATTACAACATGTATTTAATAAGGCTCAAATGTCAGCAATATGTTAGTAAAACCGACTGTTTCACTGAAATATACAATGTAAAACTAACCATAATTTCATACAATTTGGTTTTAATTCTGTGGATTAAGAAGAATATATGGTGAATTGGATTTTTAACCTCAATCTAATAAATAGTACTAAAAGCACAGATTTTTATTCATGCAAGTACAGGTTGTTGGAAATAAAAATCAGTCACCTAATTTCATAACAGTTTGATTTCTGTGGAATGAACTAGCCTACTATATATATATCCTCTGAGTAATTTTACTTATATTTAAAATATGTTAAAGACTGATAGTAATACAGTACAGATTCATAAAACAGGCTTGTATCTACCTATCAATGTCAAAATTTTCAGTTTACTCCACTGTATGCAAACAAATATTACAATTTTCAAGTGAGAGCAAGAATGTACATGCTGCCATGCTGTAGGTGGATGTACTGTAAACATTAAGCAACTTTAACTCAAAATATCAAAGGGATCTTTCGCAGCTCTAACCTCAGCTCTAAATTCTAAGAAGTTAAATTATTTCACCAAGACTAAAATATCTCTAACCCAAATTTAGAATCAAAAGATTTTGTACAAATAAAAGAAAAACAAAACCAAAAATATATTCTAATTTCTTTTCCAAGCAGATGTTAACTAATATGAACCCTGTTTACATTCTAATATTTGCAGGCATTCCCATTAACTACTATAAGCATATCAAATGATTTTATCTGATCCTTTTTCCTGTTCTGTTTTAGGGGTAGAAGGCATGGAGTGCTCCCTTCCCATGGATGGCAGACGTGTTTCCCTGACGCAGCTTTCAAAGGACAGCTTTCGCGAGTGCCAGGCCACTTTGACTCTTACAGATCTACTTATCATTATTTTCTCTGGCATCTCTGTTTCTGTGGTGGCCATAATGACCAGCTTCTTTTTGGCTTCAACTGTTCATTGCTTCCAGCGCTGGAGTAAAGGCACCAAGGGAGATGAAGAAGAGAGCGAGGAGTAAAGATAATTGTATTCTAAGGACCTATGTTGTTCTAGTAGCTTCTTGAAACTAGAGGAGGACACTCAAGACAGTGTGTGGTAGATGTTGTTTCCTACCTGGCAAAGCTCCAGAACCCTTGGATCATGGACTGGTACAATAGCAGCCACAAGATGGATAAAAAATATTATATTAATAAATAGCATCTAAAATGAATGAGATTTGTAAGTATACAATTCCATGTTCAGAAATGCTATAATGGAAATCATATTTTTGTTTGCGACAGTCAAGGTTTTTGGCACAGTGTCAAATATTGTAAGGAAATAAGGCCAAGACT
>JAUZNJ010033443.1:0-13161 GCA_034780135.1 Jordanella pulchra
TGTCTCCTTGAACCCCAGTCTTCCTCAGCAGATGGCCGCTCACACTGAGCCTGGTTCTGGTTCTGCTGGAGGTTTCTCCCTGTTTCCACCGTCTCCATGCTCAGTGTGAGGGATTGCTGAAGAGTCAATATCTTCTGTCTCTACCAGCTCATCCTGTAAATCGATGACTGGACGCAATCAGTTGGTTTCCTTGGACAGAAACTTTGATCTTTTAATTGGACTGAATTTAATAATGACAACTTTCACTAAACAACAACACTTCTATTATGTTTAGTGTTTTGTGTGGATCTGTTCAGTCAGGAAAGGTGCAGCAGCTGCTTTAATGAGCAGATAAAACCCTCTGTGTCAGAATCTATAACGTTGTTTGTCCAAAGATCGGCCGTACGCTCAGCCTGACGGCCATCTTCAGCTGGGTGTCCAAGATTGACTTTTACTTATTTCAGTTCATTTCTAACCTGCCAATATGTGAATTGGCACAATAGAAATAATGAACTGATACTAGCAGTGATATTTCTATGCAGCCCTGTGTCATTAGTGGGACGATGTGCATTTTTGTGAACCATATTAGTCTAATTTGCTTCTATTGAAGGAAGCCTGTGTTTTTCTCAATCAGTCTGATTTAATCTTAGTTTGCTTTTCTTTGTTATCTACAAACTGTTTGATTTAATTGAGCTTTGTATCATAACTTTGCGGGTTTCATTTTTCTTTGTTTTGAAATGTTGCCCTATGTTTAGGGGGTCGTTCTGAGGGAATAGATTAATAAAGCTAAAGATTAAAGAAAATAAGGATTTTACAATTTTATATATATTTTTTTATTTAGACCTTCTTACATCATGTTTCCTGGACTGAAAAGATAATCAAAAGTTGTTTTTTCAGAATAAGTGGTTTTCTGATTATAGGCACTGAAAAGCCCTGGGGACGATCATAGAAGAGAACAAGTTCTTGTTACCACTGTAAACAGCTCAGGGTTTTTATGTACCATAACATAAACATGATTCCTGTGGGTTTTTATTAGATCTGCTTCAGTTACAACAAATAAACCCATTGTATTGTTTTTATAATGAGTTTCTCGTGTGTTACTGTGTGCACTCAACCTCATCTTCTCTCAGTTCGGTTGCAGACATCTGTGTTTTCAGCACTTTCTGAATCAATCCAATTGGTGCTTTTGATGCACCTTTTGCATGGTTTGTATCAGAGCCACAACACATTTATTTATTTCATTTATTTCATGCAATGGGTCTAAAATTTATTTGAGTTAAGAGAGGAACACAGAGAGGAAAAGCTCAACAGAACACACATCTATTAGCCTTAAATGTTGCAGCTACGGAGGAGAACTTTGTATAAAAGAAAGAGCTGAAGGAGAGGCAGACGGCAGAGACACAGAACAGCAACGTGGAAGGAAGCTGAGTCTAGTTGGTCCTCTTCATCATCTGCTGGCAGTGCTCACTCTATTGTACTTCCAGTCATGTAAATCAACAAAACACTCAAGTCTAAAACTCAAAACTTCAGTTTAAAAAGCCAATAGGAAGCCATCTTTTCACAGGAAAACGTTCCTCTGCAACCAGCGGGGGCTCATGGGGCAGACGTTCACAAAGGCCTGGCCAGTCACTGCCTACAGGGTCAGTCAGGACTTGACATCAACACATAACCGGGTGAGTGGCGGGTGGCGCAGCCAGTCTGACCCATCAGATTCTCTTTTTTAATTGTAGTTTCCATTTCAAAAAGCAAAATCTAATGGCCAGAAGATAGTCTGACCCCACGGTCTAATGAAGCTTGGCCGTATTGACAGAAGAAAAGATATGGCTCCCCACAAAGCGTGATTTGATGCAACAAGACAGGAAACTGTTTAAGCCATTATCTGAAAGGGACACTTGTGAAAACTTAAGACTTGGCCTCTAAACTGGTCCATGTGAAGAAGGTTCTGTGTGCAGAAGTGAAGCTTTCAGTCTGCGCAGTGTGTGGGTATCACAGTTAGTCATCCACTCCACAAATACAACCTTCACTTTAGAGTGGCAAAAGCAAAGCTGTTCCTGAGGGAGAAAGACTCAAGTGGGCAGAAGGTTTTCACAGCTCAGGAGTCAAGTGCTCACTGATTTATGCACCAAACTACAACACCAAGTGTTTTCACTGCAGTTGTCAGACATTCAGAACCCAAACCAGGGAAATTACAGGATATAACGCAAGAAAACGTGGAACAGATCAGCAAGGCGCTGCATGCTGAGCAGAACAGAGTCTGATTTATCTTCCTGCTTCTAGTGGATGGATTTAGTCCAGTAGCAATAAAGATCTCATCTGTTCAACAATGCATCAATATAACCAGTAATAGTTTCCCCCTCATCAAACTAAACTGGCTTCATTTCTCAGGAATGACACGTGACATTTACTGTATGAGCATCAGGATCTGATCCCAAGGTCCGTAAAGAAATTAGTAAATACTTTAGTTCCCATTCAGTCTGTGGAAGACACATCTCTCTGCTTAAACAACTGGAGCAGGAGTAACGCCTGTGTTCACAGACGCTTCCAAAGTCCATCATCACAAACTGCTGGTTCCTATTAAACTATCACAGCTCTTAAATATTAAAACAGTCTGTCTGAAAACTGCCCTCGCCTTACATGATAGGTCGGTGCTGGCAGCTGTAAAGCCCCCCCTCTTTGATTGGCTTTATTTAAATAGCACCTTGGCAGGGAAGCAGGAGTGGAGCAGCGAGGGCCGTTCAAGAACACCGCATTTGCATTTTATACGCTCCACGCATCAGCATCACATTCTGATCACATGAGCACCCTGGCAGTTAAATTATACATCATCCTGGTTAGGGAGAGACTTGTTGATGCGCGGCTAGTCAGCATGAATGTTGAGATTTTGGAGTTAACACGTTGAGACAAGCTGCATGTGTGTGAGAGGCATATGGAGACGGCATGAATTATCCAGCACGTCATCACATCTTTACAAGAGGAATGAATTTAGAGGCCCAAAGCCCAGGGCAGGATATCTACTTTGCAGCAGGTCTAAGTAGTTAAACGTAAACCACAAATGTCCCTCATACATAAAGAACATTGACCTCCTTAAACAGAAACCAACTGAGTGTGTTTCCACATCCACAGCATCATCGTTTTATACTGGAAGGTCGTGGTGCAGGGAGCAGAGGTCAGTCTGCAGAGAAGGAACAGTTAGGATCAATAACGCTGAACGATCAGCACCACGTTCCACACGTTTAGCATCTGGACTCACTTCCTCATGTTAGAGATGCCACCTTCCGCATGTTGCTGTTGAAAGCAGCTAATCTACAAAGAGTTTGATGGTTCCTCATAACTTCACGAAACTGGAACAAACTGGATTAAACTGGAACAAACTGGATTAAACTGGACCAAACTGGATTGAACTGGATTAAACTGGAACAAACTGGATTAAACTGGATTAAACTGGACCAAACTGGATTGAACTGGATTAAACAGGAACAAACTGGATTAAACTGGATCAAACTGGACCAAAATGGATTAAACTGGAACAAACTGGATTAAACTGCATTAAACTGGATTAAACTGGACCAAACTGGATTAAACTGGATTAAACTGGACCAAACTGGATTAAACTGGACCAAACTGGACCAAACTGGATTAAACTGGAACAAACTGGATTAAACTGGAACAAACTGGACCAAACTGGATTAAACTGGATTAAACTGGAACAAACTGGAACAAACTGGATTAAACTGGAACAAACTGGATTAAACTGGAACAAACTGGACCAAAATGGATTAAACTGGAACAAACTGGATTAAACTGGATTAAACTGCATTAAACTGGATTAAACTGGACCAAACTGGATTAAACTGGATTAAACTGGACCAAACTGGATTAAACTGGACCAAACTGGACCAAACTGGATTAAACTGGAACAAACTGGATTAAACTGGAACAAACTGGACCAAACTGGATTAAACTGGATTGAACTGGAACAAACTTGTCTTGTTGTTCCAGTTCTGGTTTAGCTAGCTGGATGAGGTTGAGCTAAATCCCAGGAATTTTTAGTTTTAAACTCAGTGAAACTTCCTGTGTGTGTGTGTGTGTAGGTGTGTGTGTGTGTGTGTGTGTGTGTGTGTGTGTGGGTGTGTGTGTGTGTGTGTGTGTGTGTGTGTGCGCGTTCCTTGGATGTTCATTGCACACAGGAAAAGTGTGCTCTCCAAAGCTAAATGTCACACCTGTCATTGGCTGTGTGGATAAGAAGGCTCAATTATCCGTCCTCATAAAGCCGCCGCTCGCTCCTTTCTCTGTGTTCTCCTCTCGCTGCCCTCCTCCTGTTCTCCCTCCTCCTTTTCACAATGCGTATGGTTAATTAACAGGAACTCCATATGAGCTGAGCAGGTAGACACCTTCCACACCTAACAGGGTTTGTTGTTATCGCTGCTCCTGAGGGCAGCAGGTGATGTTGCTAAAGGAGCGATTACTTCCTGTAGGGAACATGCTGTGTGACTTCAAGCCTCTGATTTAAGGCTGTTTTTAGGGTTAAAATCCAGCAGCCTCACATATGATGCAGTTATAAAAGTTATGGGTACATTTCTCTAACATGTTTGCATCCCAAAGCCTTCTCAGTTTCTGCATCAACGAGTTCAATAGAATAATCAGCAGTAAGAAATAAGCAGAAAAAGAGCACATTAGATATTGGATTAGAATCCAGCCTTTACTCAGCTCCAAATGAAGGTTGTTTTCCCCTCAGGGTTTAATGATCGGTCGGTAACTTCAGTCTCTGTCCAGGCTGCTATCGATTCCAGCTGATCTGTGACCAGAGAAACACAAACTGCTGTTTATTAGACAACTTATCAGGAGGCAAGAATACTTGTTAGCATTTAACAATAATGCATGGATGGAAAGGAACAAATATGCTCTTTAATCTCTGCTATGAATTAACATGTTAGGGAAAATACATTTTTCTAAAGAATAATTTGGAGATTGTATAAATGTGGCCTCTAAATGCTGATCTCTGCTGCAAGAACTCTTACTGATGTTAATTCACGCTGAGGAAGATTGGCATTCCTGCTGCAAGGTTTGCAAATATCAGCAATGTTTGCTGCATCTGGACACGCTGCAAATATTAGGATCAGTGGCCTTTAGATGTTAGCAGCATACAGAGAAGACAACATTTGTGTTGCATGAATCTAAATGAAATCTTCGGGCCAAGGTCAGCCTACCTGTTTTCAATAGCCTCAGGAGAAGAGATTGCTGGCACTTTGATGAGCAGAGATCAGCTGCACAGTGAAACAACACATTTCTCTCGTTATCCTTTACATAGAAATAAATGATTCAAATGGACCTTTTGTTTCCACCAGAACCTTGATTTGCCTACAGTCTCTGGTGGAAACACACCGGGACGTTATCTGAAACAGACATGGCGAGTCGAACTGGAGAGCTTAATACATCTCACCTCAATGAGTGGCGGGTTAGCAGCTGATGTTTCTGAGGAGGGCCCATATGAGCAGCCTCCTACCGCCATGCTGATGTGCTCTGAGTCTCATAGCCCAAATTCTCCACTGATGGAGCGGTCCGGTCCCGGTTATATACTGTGGGTTCGGTTGCACAGCTGCAGCCGGACTCTCCTGAAGCCGTTGAATCTCATTGGTTGGTTAAGCTCCCAGGCTCTCAGCTGCGTCTTTTAGTTCTCTGCTGTGAGTGAAGCTGCGCTCCGTCCTGGCGGCTCCTGCAGCTCTTTGCTCTCTGTCCTCATGTAGCTGAACATCACCACCAGCCAAGCATCAAACATGTCTTTGTTTATCTTTCATGGTTTCATTTAAACTTTCTTTGATTTCTACCAAAGACATTCCCAAATGAAATCCAGACTAAATATTTCCTGATTTTATGGATAAAGTGCCAGATGTGAAAAGATGCGACTTTGGACGTTTCTATCAGAAATGTCTCCGTTCACTAAAAGGTTTTCTAGATTTCACTTTTACTCTATTTTAATGAAGTTCTGGATCATCATGACATCATCAGGTTTGCTGTCATTTCTGTTAAGTCTGTTTGAGGCAAATGAAAAGCTTTGAGTGGATTTCTTGGTAAATCTGCTGTAACTAGTTAGTTTCTGTTCATCTTTTCTTGATTCCAATCACGCCTTTTCAGTTTGCTGCTGTGAATAAAAACACTCACTTATCATTTAACATCAAATATTTAAAACATGGATGGAAAAGAGGGAAGTGCTTGAATTGTGAAAATATTTCTGTGCATTTTCCTTTTAAAATGATCATCAAATATTAGTCATTCATAATTATTGATATTATTCTTATTCTTGAGCAATAAAATTTTTGACACTAAAGGCTCAAAATCTAAACATCAAACATGTAATTTACCTCTTTTATAGCTTATGTTGGTCTGTATCAAAATATGTGTGATTTATGATGAGAAAACAACACGACGCAATGATTTTTGGATTCAGTACTGGAAATAATTTCCAACTATTTTCACTACTTTTTTTGTCTTTGTTGCTTGTGTCTCTGCTGTTGAGTTGAGTTCAACTTAACCTGGTTGTTGCTGCGTTCAACAGAAAACATTGTGTGACTCTCAGATTTCATAAAACAGTTTCTCGTTTGTTCTCCCAGAGAAAACATCGCTGCCAATTTTCTAGGAAGGAGTGGGAGGCAGGCTATGAGTGACGGACGAATCGATAGAAAGAGAATTTAAGGGAGAACAAAAATGGTGGTTGTTGTTTGGTGAGGAGCATGGTGGATGAAATCAGCCTCTGAGTGAAAAAAGGATTTGGGGGCAGAGATGGTGCTCAGATCATGCTGGCTGTCAGCGCTAATAGAGGATAAAAAGTTCTCATCATCTGGACCAGATCAGCTTCCACTGGAGGAAAGACTGAACAGGCTTGAAACAGATCGTCTTCAGACGGTGGTCCGAGGAAACGATGCTTTCTAACAGTTTCAATCACCTCTAATGACCCCAACAACAGTCAGCCTCTTTCTCTCCCTTTGCTGCATCTTTAAAAAGTTTCAGAATAACTCTGATAAATCCTGTCGAGTTTTAACGTCGCTGCTGTGTTAGGAAATAATTTATTCTTTTCCCAAAGGTATATTTTTACAGAAAGATTAGAATCAATATATGATAAAACCAGTTGGAGCAGGGAGAAAAGAGAGGGAAAAGACATTTAAACCATCTCTACCATCCATCATGTGAGATCTTCAGGAAATAGGCTGGAAGAACTCCAAGCCCTGGCAAGGACCCAGCCAGAATATCAGCAGTGCAGCATTATGTGTTTTACTGAAACCTGGCTGCAGGATCACATCTCCGACTCCTGCATCTCTCTGCCAGGCTTACTGACCAATCGAAAGAGAGAGATTTAAAGAATACTGGAACCTCTGGAGATTATTTTACAAAGGAGAATTATTCATAAAATGAAAAAGAATATGGAAAATAGCGAGCATCGTCTTCATCACTCTGTTAAACAACAGAGTGTCTTCAGTCAGAGGCTTCTCCAGATCCAGTGCAAGACAGACCTCTACAGAAGACCCGTCTTGCCTTTTACAACAACTAACAACTACAACAAATGGTTAAAAGAAGACAAAATATGAGTTACTACAACATTAAATTTCCCTTTAGGATAACGAAAGTATTTTTGAATTCAATTTGAACGTAATTAAAATCTCCTACTCTGTCTTTTATCTGACCAAAGTGATGTGAAATCAAGTCATCCAGAAAAATCTGGAGGTCTGCTGATGCGGAAAGCTGTCTGTGAGGAAATGCCAGAAGAGATGCATGAAGCTTCAGCTGTTCTAAATGTTTCTAGAGAAACCAGGGTTTCTAGTTTATTTCTGTTTGCTGTGAGGATGGTTTTTCAGGACAAGGCCAAGCCTTGAACACCCGAGTGTATGAAGGTTTAAAGAGTCCAGTAGAGATATAAACAGCTGACAGTTAGGGTTAGTTTTACACATATTATCTCCCTCATGTTCACCCTGAACTACTGTACCTGAAGTTCTTCCTGTTGGGGTTAAGGATGTGAGCTGCTGGGTCTTTTCTTTCCCGTTGTCCACTTTTCTAACCAGCTTTTCTCTCCTCTCCACAGACATCCGCGGCCTGCAGGGCTTCCTGGACCAGACGTCCCGTCAGGGTGTGGATGTGGCGCTGCAGAGGGTGGACAGGAACATCAGTAAGGTCTTCACCAACCTGTTCACCACTATGAGGACTGAGGAGCTGAATCGGTACCGGGACACATTACGCAGAGCCATCCTTCTGCTCAGCCCACAGGGGGCGCACACGTTCATCCAACAGGTCGGTCTGCGCGTTCAGGTTTCGTTTTCCTGCTCCACTGTATCAAAGATGCTGTTTTCTTGAAGACAAAGAATAAGTTGATGGTATCTCTGTCTGAAAAGGACGTTTCTCATGTAAACCTGGAATGAAATGAGCTGAACGTGTGACTGAATAGGATGTTCTCCATGTTTGGCTTCTGTTGGATCCTGCTGTTAACAGCTGAGCAGCGTTTAGATCTTAGAAACCTGCATCCAGATTCTTGTGTGTTGCGTTCACATGCATCATGGAAGGTTCAGCATCATCTTTGACCGCAGAACAAAGATGGCGTGAGCTTTAGACTGATGTGAATATGTCAGAAACAACAGTTAACTGGCTGCTGATGGAAATGAGTTGGTGAGATGGCGGCCGCTGCTGAGCGGCTGCAGGGATCATTTCACTGTGGAAACATGGGGAGATGTTGAGCTGCGGTTTGGCCTTGAACCTCCTCTCCAAAGAAGCTCCCCTTCACTTCCCATTTCAGCTCAGCGGTGCAAACCAAGCAGATCACATCTGCAGGCAGAAAGAATAAACTCTGTTCCTTTCTGAACAAACTTTAACCATCAGGTATGTAAAGAAAAAAGAGTCGATTCGACAATAATTACAGTAATGAGCTGCATTTTTGTTTCATTTATTGATAAACATTTTAAAACATAAAACTAACATCATGTTCCTCACTTCATACAAGTTTACAAAGTTTTCTTATGAAATATATTCAGCAACTTTATGAAATGAATAGAAAACATCTTTTTTCCTGTAATTTGTCAACAATTACTTTTTTCTTTAATTATAAGAAGCAAACAGTAATTGTTAAACTGTCAGAGTTCAAACTGTGAGTTCCAGATTAAACAAAAGTAAAAAATTATTTACTGAGATTTTCAACCAAACTAACATGATGTACCTTGTTTCTCATCTTAGTCCTTAAAGCATTTCAAAGAAGAATTGTGAAACTGCATCCGCTGCATAAGGTTAGAGGTTATAAACCTCCAGAAGTTCAGGGACATTTTTCCAAAGGCTGCAAGTTTGTCCCTTTAAAGATCCTCCATCTGTTTTTTTTTTAATGATTGAAAAATAACATGAAAGCAAATAAACATTAAAAACATGCATAAAACTGATCAACCAGTTGGACCAGAAACTTAAACTAATAATCAGTTAACAGTTTAACTCCAACAGTCAAAGGCAGATCTAAACTGATGTGCTCTACTTTTTTAGTTCTAGTGAGAACACAGGCAGCAGCGTTTTGGATCAGATGCAGCTCTGATGGACTTTTTAGTCGAACCTATAAAGACACTCTTGCAGTGATCAATTCTACTAAAGGTAAAAGCATGAAGGAGTTTTTCAAGATCCTGCTGGACATTAATCCTTTAATCCTGCAAACTTTAAAGGCCAAAGAAGCGAGGAGCTGATGTCCAGAAGTCGCTGCGTCTAAAACAGCAGTACGCTGGTGAAAAGGATAGTGAAGGACTGCTTGGTGTTTTCTTTAAACTTAACTCACGGTGAAGGAAGAGAGAAACATCTCTCCGCTATGAGGATCAAGAAGTGAGTCTAAATTACAAACTTGAAGCAGAAGGTGTCTGGTTCATTTCAAGCTTTCAAACTGTTGGGTTGTTTTTTTTTCATTGTTTGATCTTCCATAGTTGTTTTATAGCTGGTCATTTACTGACCTCAGTGCTACCCAAACAGCCTGCATCTACGTTGCATACATCAGTTAGTCCTGAATGCTGCATCCTCAGAGGCGGTGGCAATGCTCTGCTTCTCTTTTTTAGCAGCGTGGAGGAGTGAAGGGTTGCTCTGACCTGAGCCTGTGGAGGAGAAGAATCAGGGTCACAGCTGAGGACCTAATCAGAGAGGAGAAATATCCTCAGAAAACTACCTGCAGGAGCTGTTATGTTCGCTATACAACAAAGAAGAAGAATGAGGCTCTCAGCTGTAGCTGTATTACGCTTGGAAACCAACATCACAAAGCAGTGCATTATGGGAAGGTTATTTCTGCAGCCACATTGTACAAAGAAGCAGTAAAGTTTTGCTGAAACCCTTGATGCCCTTTGTTCACCTAACGCCATAGAAACCAGCACTTTGCTGCAGGTTTTTCAGACCATCAAACTCACCTCAAACTTTTAGAACCAGACTTCATCAAATGGATCCATCTGGTTTATTTCTATGGTCTTCAGTGGAAACACTAAATGGATTTATTGCAATAGGAAGTTAACATGACTGATTGAACAGAATAAATGTTGTTAATAAAAAGGATCACTGTTATCAGCAATTCATAATGAAAAAGACCACAAACATTTCCCCAGTAATGTTTGGATGTTTTATTCCAGATCAGTGGAGCACAAGAAGTAAAACCTGCTCCTCCACGTCAGGCATTAGTCCAGACTGGTCAGACTGGTGCATAAAACACTGAAACAGATGAAGCGTTTTACTCCTGGTTGAAGCTAAAACAAACAGATGAAATGAAAAGGCTTGTTAGAGGAAGAGCTTCATGTTTCCCTCCCAGCTCGTCCTCAACGCTCCCAGTAATACTCCATCTGCTCCGTAGAGGGACAGGAAAATGTTTTCACCTCAGAGCTTCGTAAAAAGAAGAGATGAGTTCAGGCCTTTACTCTGAAGATGAAAAATGAACAATGAGAGGAGATCCAGGATCTATAGCAGCCATGCGATTATCCTGGATTTTGATGTGATGGGAGCATGTTGGTTCAGTTCAAACACTTTCTTTAGTGATGAAGAGGAAGCAGTCTGTGAAATATGACAAAAACACTTTTTAATGAATGATTTTAGTTGAAATCTCTTTGTTTGCTTTGAGGATGTCTGCATTCCTTTGCTAACACTTCCTCTAAGATGCTCTTAGCACATCCACCTTTCCAGATAGTGTTAATGCCTTGAGTGTCGACCATAGAGTGGGAGTCTTTAATACAGAAACAATCGCCTTCTGTGAGCGTGTTTCCAGGCCCAGACATTCATTAGCACCAGGACATGTTGGCGTGGGAGTGTGAGATCAGGCTCAGTGAAAGTTGCACTCCTAAGTCATGTCATGGAAACCTGTTAAAAGCTTTGCCACACAGACACCCCTCCTAACCAACATCATTTACAACCAGATTGGGCTAAAGTTAGCGTCTGACCTCCTGACCGCTCTCATCCTCTTCAGTCTTTGGAGGTCATTAAACTCAGCAACTTAAAACCCATGAACACTATTGGTTCTCCACAGTGTTGATGTTGACACTGTGCTAGCTTTACCAAGTCTGGGTGTTAGAAGCAGCTGAGATGATCTGCTTCCACAAGGGAAGGCTTGTTTCCTGCTGGGTCTCTAACAGGGCGGCACCAGTAGCTAATGGTCAACAGCTAATGCCAAGCAGCTAACGACCCACAGCTAATGTCCAGGAGCTAACGCTCAGTAGCTGACGGCCGGCAGCTAACGCTCAGTAGCTAACGACCAACAGCTAAATCCCAGCAGCTAACGCTCAGTAGCTAACGACCAACAGCTAATGCCCAGCAGCTAACGCTCAGTAGCTAACGACCAACAGCTAATGCCCAGCAGCTAACGCTCAGTAGCTAACGGCCGGCAGCTAACGCTCAGTAGCTAACGGCGGGCAGCTAACACTCAGTAGCTAATGGCCGGCAGCTAACGCTCAGTAGCTAACGGCCGGGAGCCAATGCTCATGTTTCTCTCAGCTTCTTTCTCTGTTATTTCTCTTCCTAATAAGTAGAGGATTTTTACCTTACAGAATGAAGTTCATTTATTTTGCTTCACAAAATCTGAGGTAATCTTTTCTACATATCTTGGTTTAGGGAGAATACCAGAGCTAACACCACAAGCCACTCAGGTTTTCTTCTTTATATATTTCTCCTTGTCCCTCAGATAGGTGACTTCTAGTTATAAACTCCATAATCTGCCCCCTATATGCCACATCTTTGATAGATGCTGACACTGATTTTTGACGGAAAAAAATAATTTAGTCAGATTAAAATCAGTTGTTTTAACCAACAAAGGATCTGTTCAATATGTTTAAGCTTCTTTACTTACTTTAATACCATAGTTTCTGGTCTGAATAAGAACGTGATAATATTCTGTTTACGCTACGACTGAAGATGAAAACAACTTCATCTGATGGATGAAGCTGAGAATCTCTTGTTGACACTATTGTTTCTTGCACCCAGAGAACCGAATAACATTGTGTGATACTACATGAGTGAAAAATGTCTGTTAGCATTTAGCAGCTACTCTGAGATGGACACTGAGGTCTGAGGCTCGTTTTATAAAACGTAGCATCGCCATGAGAGACAGACGTTAGTTCCTGTCCCAGAACTGATCAAAATGATCAGAGATGGTCTCCTCATCCATCTGCAAATCTCTCCTCCAATCATCCGCAGGAGCAGCATGTAGCCTCGCGAGGCTACCTGAACCTACAGCAACTGGTTTAGGAGGGAAGTGATTGAGTTTTGTTGAAGTTTAAAGTTTCCGTATGTGACACCACGCCTTCCACTGGTAATGCATCTGCTGGGCCCGGCCGGCCGTGGCTGACCGCTCTGCCTGACTGGCTTTCACCCATGCCCCTTTTCCATCGGAAGAACCGTGGTTCTTGAACTGGTTCGGAGCCCGTGCCTTAGAACCTCGATGCTTGGTTCCGTGCTGACACAATTTTCGACAAGCTGCAGAACCCATTGCTCGCTCATCATCAGTGGGCGGTACTGAACACGGACGTAACACTAGGTGGCGGGAAGCAGGTATGTGCGAATCAATCCACCAGAGAAGAAGATGAGGAACAACACGGAAGCACAGTAGAATAACAAAGGCAGAAATAGTTTCCCGACAAGGACTTTGTTGCTCTGCGTTTGGTTCTTCTGTTTGCAGCTTCGTGTCTTTGTGCAGCAGAGAAGCATCAAAGCTCT